>CM039667.1:21030371-21296494 GCA_022405105.1 Aristolochia contorta
CACATTTTGAGACATAATCAACAACAAGTAAAATATAGATATACCCAAAAGATACAGGGAACGGTCCCATGAAAAATTTCAGAGAGAAGTAAAGGAGTTTGTGGCATCTCATTCCTTTTGGATATGTTACCCATTTTCTGAAAATGCTCGTTTGACTTACAAAAAGAGTATGCATCTTGAAATATAGATGGCCAATAGAAGCCACATTGTAGAACTTTTCTTGTTGTCCATTTAGCTCTAAATTGACCTTGACAAGCATAAGAATGGCAAAATGTTAGAACAGAAATAATTTCATTGTTCGGAAGACACTTTCTTATCACTTGATCTGCACAATACTTCCATAAGTATGGGTCATCCCACGCATAGTATTTGGCATCACTCTTGATTGTATCTCTTTGGGCCTTACTGAAACTAGAAGGTAACATATTAGTAACCAAATAAATTACAATATTCGCATAACAAGGTAATGTCTCATTCACCGAGAACAAGTGTTTGTCAGGAAATGTGTCCAGCAAAGAAAGTTCATCATCTGTATGAACTAAATGACTCAAATGGTCTGCAACACAATTTTCCATCCCTTTTTTTTTTATCTCCAAATCAAACTTACTCAAGAGAAATATCCATCTTATCAATCTTGGTTTTGCATATTTCTTCGTCATCAAATAACGAAGAGCTGTATGATCAGAGTAAACGAGGACTTTAGTCCGAATCAAATAAGAACAGAACTTTTCTAAAGCGAAACAATAGCTAAAAGTTTTTTCAATGGTAAAATAATTTCTCTGAACTTCATTCAAAGTCTTTGAAGCGTAATAAATGGCATGAGATGTTTTTCCAATTCTTTGATCCAATACAATGCCTACTGTATGATCAGTTGCTTTACACATCATCTGAAATGCCTTTTTACAAATGGGGATGAAGTTAACAGTTTCTTTAGCTTATCAAATGCCTTTTTACATGGCTGATCGAAATAAAAAGTCACACCATTTTTTAGCTACTTGCATAGAGGAAATGCTATTTTTGAGAAGACTTTGATGAATCTTCGATTAAAATCTGCATGACCAAGAAATGAACGAATTTCCAGCACACTTGTGGGTTAAGGTAAATTATTCAATGACGCAATTGTTTCTTACAAATCAGTACTCAAGGTTAACACTTTACTTTGTTCATCCTTTTTGAATTATGCTAAGCTTGAGGAAAAAGACGTACTGGTTTATAATTAGAATGGGGTAAAAACTTACGCTTAGGTTTGTCATTATCATTCGCAATACTCTTGTCTACACTGATGTTTTTCTCCTTCTCTTGTTTTTGACGCTGAAGGTGATACATCAACTTCTTTACCACTTCTCAAAATGATTGCACTTGCATTTTCTTTTGGATTTAATTCTGTTTGAGATGGCAACTTTCCTGATCTTTGCTTCTAGCCAACTAATTGTAGTTGACATCTAACTCATTTGATCGTCTAAACTTTGAATACTAGCCCTTGTTTCCTCTTGAAATTGTAAAGTATTAGTGGAAAGAATTTTAACTATATCTTCCAAAGACAAACTTGAATTAGAATTTTGGCCTGGTTGTTGTTTTGAGACGTATGGCTGCTTATATTGCTGAAAATGTTGTTGTGGATTCCCATATCTAGGATTGGGGTGATCTCTTCATCCCGGATTATACGTTCTTGAATAGGGATCATACTTCCTTTGCGGTTGTCTAGGAAACACACTTGCAATTTTCACTTGCTTGTTGGCCTACTCTTGAAGAGTTGTACACGTATCTGTTGGATGCCCTTCTACCGAGAAAATCCCACAAGCCTTTGCTACTTGCATTTTACCTAAGAGAAGTTTGACTAGCGATGTTTTGTTCAAAGGAATAGATATTTACCAGATTTATATGCTTTTATGGAGGATCAAGCCTAGTGCTAAATTGTTGTGAATTAGCTGCCATATTTACGATCAAGTTTCTTGCAGCCTCAAGAGTTTTATCCGCCAAAGCTCCTCCACTAGTGGCATGAATCATGCTCCTATCAGTGGGTAAAATACCCACATAAAAATACTAGATATGTAGCAGCTCACTAATTTGATGATGGGGAAATCTAGCACACAATTTCTTAAAACTTTCCAATACTCATGTAGAGATTCTCCATTGTGTTGTCTTATACCACATATTTCTTTTCGAATATTGGATGCTTTTGAAGATGGGAAACATTTCTGCAAAAAACAACCTCTTCATTTCATTCCACGTGGTAATACTCCCAGATGGTAGATAGTAGAGTTAATCCTTTGCCGAGTCCTTCAATGAAAAGGGAAAGGCTCTCAATTTAATTTAATCTTCTGTTACACCTGTGGGTTTCATACTTGTGCATACGACATGAAGCTTCTTTAGATGTTTGCGAGGATCTTGATGTGCAAGTCCATGAAAGGAGTATAAAAGATGTAATAGCCCAGATTTCATTTCAAAAGTGGTAGCAACATCTATAGTAGGAAAGGCTATGCATAAAGGTTGTAGATTGAAATCAGGGGCAGCAAGATCGTTTAATGCTTGATTTTCAGCCATGACTTCCTCCCCTTCAATATTAAGATTATCAACAATTAGTGAATCCGGAGCTTGATTAGAAGCATGAGTTTCTTTTCTCAACTGGTGCAAAATTTTGTGTATGTCTGGATTGTACTGCAAGTCAACTTGATTAGAAGTAAGAGTTTTGGACATAAAAATAAAGAAAAAAAAGAAAACAAAAGGAAAAAAAACTGAACTAGAAAACTCGGCAATGGCACAAAAATTTGGTGTGCTGTCGTAGGCAACCAAAAATATGACTTTGTCTCAAAAAAATGTAGTTGGGTAAGGATCATTCCCGCAAGGAGTATCTAGTGCAGAAAATAATAATTGGGGAGTCGATCATAAAAGAAGGAAATTGGAAGAAAAATTGAATATGGAAAAATTCAGATTGAGATATCAAAAACACTAAGAAATGAACAATGGTCTTGGTCAACATCCACCATCGGAAGACTACAACTGATCATTGATGCATGCATATATCAATTCACACATTGAATATCCATCACTAAATTAATTCTCCTTGTTCATAGCTAATTAGAAAAAAAACGATCTAATTAACCCTTACTACTAATCATCCCAAGACAAGCGCTAGAGATTCAATATAGCAGCATCATTCAGAATTAGGAAATCGATGAAGCTAAACAACACAGGCACATGTGGTAGCACTTTATTTAGATGGAAATTCTCTCTAAGATTTATCAAATTTAGATTTGGTAATTATAAAATCTTAGATGCTTCACAAATTAGAGGGACCAAACGATTACGGATTTGATATCTAACTTAGCAGCAGATTGTAACGATCAATAAACTAGTACGCCTCCTAGTAATCAAACGAAAAAATCATGAAACTAAGTGCTAAAGAACATCTAATACTCAAAGTATAAGTTGAATAATGAAAAAAAAAATTAGATCTCACAGGTTTAGCTGACTCCGAGGCTTCTGTTTCCTTTGACCAATAGGAGAAAACGAGCTGCAGAGGACCATGACGACAATAAGTAAAGGAAAAGCAAATTCAGAGGTTGGAAAAGAGAAAATAAAGATTCCCCATGACTTCTAACCTGTTACATATTTATAGACTCGATTTACAAAAACCCTGGGGCAAAGAAACCCTTTCCTAATTGAACTATAAGTCCGGAATTCCATCTCTGCACGTTCAGTAACTTCATGCCCGATTTGACTTTACTGGAGCATGTATCTCTCGAAACAGAAAGCATTAAAGTTGTAGATATTGTTTTTAAGCATCCAACGAATATTAAATAACCTCAGTTGAACTTTAAATCAAAGAATTAATCCCCGATTACCTTACCATGGTTAAATTGTCAAAAATCTCACCTTTAACTCCTTTAAATATTTAAGGCCTCCATTTGTATCCTACATAAAATATATAAAAATAATCAAAATATTTGGACACCAAATAAATATAAAATTATAAGAATTAAGGCTGAAAAATATGACATTATTGATTCCCATCACATAATTTACAATAATCTTAGGTATTTGCTCGTCCTCAAGGAATGGCATTAATACTGAAGGCCTATTCAATCTGGCTAATCAAAATCCACTGCAAAGATTCGATAAGATAATTTCATAATCCACTCTCCACTAATAGTACTGATATGATCCAACGATCCTTAGGACTTTTCTCGATTGTAATGGGGCTAGGGACTAGGGTTAGTCAAAAAGGTTAATCATGAAAGTTTAATCATTCAACATGCAAAACTTAACCATATTCAATTAGTTGAAGCTCCCCTACGGATACAAGGCTATTAACCTAAACTTAAGCTTTAGCCAATTGCTAGCCAATATTTCACATCACCCCTTATTTGAGAATACAATGCCTTTGTTGCATTGGAGAAGTCATCTTCTTGATGATTGATTGATTGTATGTACAAAACTTACTCTTCAAGTGTGTTTTTTTGTATGTTTACTTCACTCATTGCTCCTTGGGAGTTTCAACTCCAACCTGATTTAGTTATGCAATTTGAAAGATTGGTCATGCAAGAAGAAGTCAAAAATCAAAGTAAGCTAATGAGGTGGTTTGAAAAAGGTTAAGAGTAAAAGAAATTTTTTTGTTCACGTAGGCTCAAAATTTGGGTGAATAGGGACTATACATGGGTTAGCTTCAAAGGCCCAACTGGTCCAAACAGGCCTAATTCATCCCTTCGAGTTCATTTCACCATGTATAGTGCTTTGAGCTTCATTCAAAATTAGTTCTTGTATGAGTAAAAACTAAGTGAATACTACTGTTCAATCCACAAACCCAGAACTAATGAAATATCTATATTAGAAAGTTAGCGTGTGGCTTGTAAAACTTTTTGAGGCTTGCTAAACTCTTATATACCATAAAACTAATGACCATCAAGTGGAATAGTTAATATTTGGCAATGTAAAAGAGAATTTCTCTTTTAAAATCTTCATTTCACATTTACATAAGCTCAATCATGCAAGATAAAATAGAATCACTTCATGCTAAATATGATATTCCCTACCCCCAAACTTAAATAAAATGTTGTCCCCAATGTTTGAATTGAAAAAACTGAAATATGAAGGGGGTAAGGGGACTCCCTGGTTGTGCTTCGCATTTGGTTTTTCCTTATGTTCCATGGGGCTCTTGGTGTAAGCTCATTTATTCAAATGGTAAAACCGACAATGAGTCACGAACAAAACTTGCATTGGAGATAAAAATTTTCAAACCAATAGCATTGCCAGAGAAAACACTTTTCATTCCTTCAAAAGTTAAAGATTACATCACACAAGTACATTTTTCAATATATAAGTAAAAAATCTACGAAGACACTAATGCCTTGTTTCACCTTAGGATATAATGAAATACAAACAGATATCTTAAGTGATAAAATTGATGACTCTCTGCTGTTCCCTCTCATTCTCTTCACTGTTGTCCCTTTGTCTCCTCCTCTTTCTCCGGAGGACTATAGAAAGGGAACTCATTCAGCTGAGAAGGGGTTTGAGTTGCACACCATATGTGTACTTCTCGTATGTTCGCCATATGAAAGGCCAACATCTGTGTGATGTTGGAGATTTCGTACTCCAAGCTGCTCTTGGTTTTTTTCTTTTTGTTCCCGTCTTACAGCAACGTTTCTTGGTTTCTCCCCTTGCTGGCTGCTTCCCCTTGTTATCATAGGCTGGAGTTTTTTTCTCTTTTCATTTTAGATACTCTTGAGCTCCAGAGTATTCTAACCAGAAAGAAGGAAAGTCACTAATCTACAATAGATTGAGCTTGGACGCTTGCAGATGACCTCAGACAAACTTATTCTCCCCAAAATCCAATTCCAAGATGTGAGGTAGGGTTTGTCTCTCGATGGAGTTTTTGGAGTTCAGTGAGGTAGGGTTTGTCTCTCGATGCCATCGGCTTGAGTCGATGTTGGGTGGTGTGGAATGGGTCGTCGGTATATAATTTTTTGTCCAAACTATTCGGCGCCATGTGTTCGAGCTTGATCGCGTGGTGCCCAGCCACTTATACTCCTTTCCGTATCTTGGCGTCCTGCGGCTTCACTATACATCTCGCCCGTCGACTTGACGGCATGTGGCGCCAGAAATATTTCTGTGGCGCTAGAAATATTTCTGTGGCGCTTCACTTTGATGCCATGTAGCGTTAGTTTGGCTGCCCCGGAGTCGCCTTTCTCAAGAAAAGTTAGATTTTACCTATGGCTTGCTCCTATCACGCTGAACTCAATTCCATCTCCAAAATAATCTATTTGTTATTGGAAAATATGCTGCGTTTCTATGTTATATTTCATATGCGGTGTTTATCTATATGTTGAGGTCCCAAAACGTTGCATACACCAAGTGTAGAAGGAAGGCGCTTAACTATACAATTCTGGGCTGAAAACCACCTATTTAGAACAATACATGAGCCGAGGCTATATGGTTCCAAGATTGAAGCCATGGGGCCAAGAAGAAGAGATACACTGTGCGGGACGCCACGGTCGAGGCCACGATGTCAGAATGCCTACTGCAGAAGCAGAGTGGCCGATGCCACATTTCACCGAAATCGAAGCCGTGGCGTTGCCTAATCAAGGTCTGCCAGCGAGGAAATTGACTACCATGTCGAGCGCATTGGCTCCCGAGTCAGCTTAGGGGCTCTAGGAACAGAAATACTTTTCTGGGAAGAGCGCCTTGGCGCCCGAACTCAGAGCAGGGGCGCTCATCTTTGCACATCAGTGCCTCGGCACTCGAACAAAGCGCAGCAGCGCTGGCTTCACGTAACGAGCACAAAGTGGGACACCACAGGATCACGTGGTGCCATGCTCTGCGCCAAGACTTGGCACCACGTTCAGCGCCAGGACATGGCGCCACAAAATGAGTTTGACGTTATAAAAGCACTTTGAGCACAAACAAATAGGGTAATCTTTCAGACTCCCCTATATATAGACATTATAAATGCACTTTGAGGCATCGTGCCTTTGCACCCTAGAGGTTGTAAAAGCTTTGGAGGAAAGAGGGAATACATCTTAGGAGCAAAGGAAGGAAGAAGAAGTGGATTGCGAGTTGAAGGAAAGTTCCTCTCCCAATTTTATCTCTCTATTTCCATTTATTGTGTGATTTCTTAGCTATTATTTCTAGCTGAGTACCCTTAGAGGTTTGGTGTTGTAATGCGAGTTGTTCGCCAAAATAGTCGGTCTTCTTATACTACAGTGGTTACCTCCAGCTTGAGGTACCACAAATTCTCTCAAAATTCATGGTTCTTCTTCAGCCATATCGTCGTCTCTTTTGGATAACCTTTGCTGCATCAAATTGGCCCTTGGGGTCCTCTCTATATAAGGATCGTAGGATAGAATGGCAAGCCAACGATTTTCTTGCATACAACAAAAGAGAGTAACTATTTAGCTCAACAACAAACTTCCACAAACAGATAAAAATTTAAGTAAATAACACACTTCACACAAACACACAAACATAATTTCTAACTTATCTTAATTAACAGGAATAGCTCACACTAACATGCAAATCTAGATAAGTTAAGCTACACTACGCATGGAACTATGTTAGTCTAACTATAAACGCCTACTCTAAGCTAGATTGCAGCTCTGTGGCCTGGTACCAATTGTAGTTAACACAAGTCCCTGACAACAGTGTCAAAACTTGGTTGGGTGCAAATAGACTCTGTATAAAATTGCTTGTACGCAAGCATACGAGTCACCTCAAGTAATATTCCGGTAAGACCATATTATCTCCATAGGGACTAGTACTATGTACTGGAACAGAAGTTCTCTACAACTATATCTAGCTACTGAATTTAGCAAGAAGTGTCACAAGTAATTAACTGCATTAACTACACAAAAGCATACTAAATCCTACTAAAAACGAAGTCTGCCTAGAATGATAATGAAGAAGGTGATTATATGGGTAGAAGAAAAAAAGAGGAGTCCTTAAAATTCTTTAAGCAATTATATGGTTAGAATGTGATTATATGATTATTTGAAATTGGCCTATCGGATTTTAATACATTTCATTCCGTTAAAAAGAATTTGATGACACATGAATTTCGGATGTATTTTCCAAAGACTAACATGAAACATTAACATTTTTATGAATTATATTATATTATCGCAATAAATTTATTGACAAATTCGACAATAAAGCTAACCTCTTTTAAACCAAACTTTTATTCATAAATTATCATTTTCTTTTACACTTCTAGCGATGCCAGCACAGGCACTACAATGTCGAGTAGTCAAAAGAAATCACAGAAACCAATGCCGCACGGTGCCACCACATCTCAAAGTTATGAACAATTCACGAAAAAGGCTAAGTGCCCAGTGCCACTGTTCTTGGCCCTGTGCAGGAGCGCCGGGAAGACAATCTAGTTTCTGGGTTGAGTTGTGTAGCGCCCAACCTCTGCGTAGTGGCGCTGGAGTTCGCACTCTTGCACCCTGGAATTTTATGTCCCAGGGCAGGAGCTCTGTACCCACAAAGTGATTAAAGCGTCCAAGGTCCTGACACCGCGGTGCAGGAGCCGGCGCCATAGCGAACAACACCTTCAGACACCATGGCACCACTCCGGCACCAAGACCTGGCACCGTGCAGAGTGCTCGATGCTGCACGACGTCGGGCCATTTAAGTTACCGAAAATTAGGGGATTCCAAGCTTACCCTATAAATAGAAGCTAAGAATCCTTTTTGGGGATAGCGTCTCCGTGCCTTGGAGGATGTGCCTGTGTTGGAGCAAAATGGAAAGTATTATTAGGAGAAGATTGAGAGTAAAATGGGAAGCCTTGTACTCTTATTTTGATTCTATTTGTCTGTATCAGTTTGTATTGCTTAACATGCATTTGAATGTATGTAATTTAATTCCTATCCCCAGCATGTGTATCTAAGTTTCCCCTAATGGCGGTGTTATTTGTAATGCACTTCATGTATGAATTCATTTAACTACTATTTTGGGTAATCAATCTTAGTTTAGTGCGATTAATGTGGAGCGTTGCATCACTAATTGGTTGACATCCAATTAGTCATCTATCTGATGTCCTAATTGTTCCCAGTAGGATATGTTAGGATATACCCACATTAGAACAACATGGAATTTCCAAAACCCACATATATTGGTGAGAAAAGTGAAAATTGACTTAATAAAAAGCACTTGATGCATATGTTCATGGGAGCTAAGTGAATGGGATTCTCTAATGAGACTCTAGAGATCAGAAGATAACAAAGCTGACCTAAGTGAACACGTTTGCAGCATCCTCAGAAGGGGGTTGTGCATACATAATTCTCCAATCCGCTAGATCCATCCTTCCAGCTTCCATCTAGTGTGAGTTTGTGTTTGGTGTTTTACAACATTCAATAGCGTTCAATTGCATTCAATTGCATTTGGGCGTTTGAGAGATTTCCTCGAATTTACATTTGTTAAATTTAGTTACCGTGTGTTAATTTTAATAGGAAATTTAACAAATCCGTGTTGAGAAGAACCAGACTCACTGGATACCACGTATGACTATGAGCTATTCATCGCCATTCACGCTACCCAATGAAATTGACACCCTACAGCAGAATAACGAGTCAAATATGCATTATGAGCGTTCAATCCTACCCCCCCTAATGGGGTTGGTAAACACGATCCAAAATCAGAAAATACAACAAAATATTCACATCTTAAAACATGTCTAACTCAATATACCCTCAAAATTTCAAAATAAAGACCCAAAAAGAGAAGAATGCTTCCCATCAAGGTCCACTCCACCTGTCACATGAAAATGACCGTCTAAGGCTCAAATCTTTCTCTCTCCTCTTATGACACGCAATCTGAGGTTCAAAATCTTTCCCAGGCTCAAATTGGGCTAGCACAAGGCTTTTTGGTGCTCTGAGCTCTTCCAAGTCTTTTCCTGGCTTCCTCGGGCTCTCCCTCGCCAAATTCACATCTGTGTTCAAAATTACATTTAATATTACTACAAAATGACAAAATTACACGTTTTAAAGGTATAGTTGCACATCATCTAAGTGAGCTGGCGCCACTGGCACCAATGACATGTGCAGTGTCACGCCGAGCCACTGTTGCACACTCGTATGCAGGCATGTTGTGCACGTGCGTGCGGCTCTAGCATGTACATACACTAGTGACTTTCACGTGCTTGCATGACTTTGGCGAAGAAGAAGAAGAAGAAGAAGAAAATGAAAAGTTGGACTTTTGTGTATTCCTTTGAGTGAAATACTGGGAGCTTGAAATCAAGGTTATTCTGGATGCAGCATAAGTATAACCTTGTTGTGTGTAAGTTTTAAGTCACCTTGTTGACTCATTATTGGATTCATCTAACCAAGTTTCAACGAAACTAAATAGAAAAGTAAAAAGTAAAAATTCTTTAAAAAGGAAGATAAGTTTTAGAGAAAAAATGTGTTGAAGAAAAATAATTAAAACAAAAAAAGAGAGAAAAAAACAAATTTCACATGAAAGTTATTGAATGGAAAAGGGAGGGGACCGTATAATAATCAAAGCGGTAAATCCTTCTTAATCCAAAGAGTCTCAAGCAATATTACTTCTTATGGTTATGGGCTGCTTAAATGCACAAAAGTATTACACAACAACACAACAATTTTGATCATGGAAAACTCCAATGAGAAAGATAAAAACCGTGGGACCTATCTTGGTCCAAGGAAAAGCTCTAATATGAGATCAAAGTATTTCAGGAAGTAAAATCAGCCATATACGGTCCACAACCCAAAGAAAATATCATGCAACATCAATTACAAATAAGGATTATGAATGGCCATCACAAGACTACATAACTGTTGGTACTTCTAAAGCACAATCTGTCCATCCAAAATCAATCTCCAACATTAAGATTCAATATTAATGTTTCTCAAATGAACTCACCAATTATCAGCTCAAACAGACCAGGAATGACCGTCCAATTGGTAAGAATGATGCAACTGGTATGTGCAGAATTAACTCGAGACCGCTTCTGCTCGAACAACCAAAAACCTTTCTCCCAACTTCCAAGCTAGACTTTCACCGTTCAGAATTAATGAAGAAAGGTGTAGAGTGTTCTAACAAAGTTTAGGCACAACCCAATAGTGATCGAATCAGCAAATCGCAGAAAACTGAAGCACACACACACAAAAATGTGAAGAACACTCTCTCCACTTTTGTAAATACTTTCGTTCCACATTTTTAAAAGCACACCCACAGTAATTGCAGGCAAAAGGACATCATAGAGGGGACCTAAAAACCCGATAATTCTTTACCAAACCGCTAGGCAAATATCATTTCTGAAACTTGTTCTTGATAAGGCCTTAGTTTTTTTTTTTTTTGAAGATTGTGTTTCATTGATTTTTGCAAAATTACAAAGATGTTTGCCCCAAATGGGGCCAATCAATAATTAGCTCAGGTTGTAAAAACAACAAGATTCTGTTGTTGCACCCCTTGCTTAGCAAGCACATCCGCACGGCCATTAGCCAAACGTAATACATGAGACCAAGCAAAAACATGATGGTTGAATTCAGAGATTTCATTGAAGAGAAATCAAAACTGCCAAGGTGGTCTTGATTCGCCTTTACACCAAGAGATGATAACTTTAGAGTCGCCTTCCACATGGAGTTGACCCAAGAGGGTAGAGTTTGCAAAGCATTTGAGACCCTGAAGAAGGCTTAATGCTTCAGCAGTGTTGGAGTCCTGCACACCAATTGGCCCAGAATAAGAGAGCAAGACGTCGCCCCTTGAGTTTCTAATGAGGCCCCCAACCCCGGCGGGGCCTGGATTGCCGAAAGAGGAACCGTCAAAATTTAACTTGTACAATGATTCGGATGGTGGGATCCAAGTCTGAATGTCTGTTCTGTCTCTCCTCCTTTCCATTGCATGCTCAGCCCAAGAGCTCCAAATATTATTCGTCTCCACACTCTGAAAGCAAGTCTGAAGTTTCAACCATCCCACAATGTGGTGGAGAATGTTAAGAGCGATGGGTCTCCATTGTTTCCCAATACCATGGAAAATTCTGGAGTTTCTTTCCTTCCAAATAAGCCAAGGGATAAAGCCAACACAACATTTATACATAAGCCTCCCCTTCTCTCCCAGCCCCAAAGAGCCAGAGCCAATCACAGATACCATGCCAATCAAATCCTGTGGCATAGTTAGCTCGATCCCAAAAAGATTCAGAAAAAAAGACCATATCCTCCAACTAAAAGAACAATGCATCAAAACATGGGAAATGTTTTCTGGTTCCATATTACACAAGGGGCAAAGGTTGGACGGAATAAGCATTCCTGTTCTAGCCAAATAGTCCCGAGTAAGAAGACTTCCCCGCATAGCACACCACCCAAAAAAACTTTGATTCTTTGGACAAGAGAGATCCCAAGCAGCTGCAGTAGGGTGCTTAATTCTATCACAATCAGAGAGACAAACATAGCCGGAACTAGTTTGGTAAATGCCTTTAGGGTGCGGTCTCCAAATTAACTCATCATCCTGACCACGGTTGAGTTTAACATTGTTTAATTCACACATCAATTCAGAGATCTGTAATGATTCCTCATCATTCAAGTTCCTCCTTAGATTAGCTGTCCAATTAATATCATAGAGCTACCCATAGGGAATGATATCAGATATATGGCAACAAGGATTTCTTGCAAGATGGAAGGGCCTAGGGAAACAATCTGCCAGAAGTAGCTCACCCAGCCACTTGTCATTCCAAAAATGAATACGGTTTCCTTTCCCAGGATGAAAAGAAACTCTTTCTTTAAAGAATGGAAGTAATTTAATAATTCTTCTCCAGTTAGGAGAAAGACCTCTCACACTAGTACCCTCAAGCCACCAATCAGTTGCCCTACTTCCAAACTTGGTTATAATAATTTTCTTCCATGCCAAATCATCTAAAGTATTCAACTTCCAAAGCCATTTTGAAAGAAGAGCATGATTAACAGTTTTGATTCTTCGAATGCCTTGTCCTCCCTTTTCTTTAGGTTGACAAACCTCCTCCCAACCAATCAAATACATCTTGGATTTCTCAGCAGCTCCAAACCAAAGAAAATTCCTCATGATCCTCTCAATTGATTGAGCGAAAGAGATAGGGCAATAAAGAAAAGAGAGATAATAAGTAGGAATTCCCAAAAGACAAGCATTAATAAGAACAACTCTTCCTGCTTTAGTAAGGAATTTTCCCTGCCATGTACTGAGTCTACTATGTAATCGCTCAATAATTGGATCCCACAATTGCTTAGGAGTTTTGTTCACAAAGAGAGGGAGTCCCAAATACGTGGATGGTAGGGAGCCCACTCTGCTGCCCAGTATATAAGTTACATAATTACATATATGCCCTTTTAGGGGTAAAATACTAAATTACATTATCTGCCCCTATATTCATGTGCACTAAGTATCTCTACCATAAATGAGCATGAAAGTAAACTAAACAACTTTTAAAATCCAAACTAACTACATAACCAAATTTTCAAACATGTCCTACAAACTAGAGATCATAATATCGTTTTATTGCAAGCAAGAGAAGAGAGAAGAAGTATCCCATTCCTCCTTGATCAAAAGGAAAGTTGAGCCACTTTTGCTTTATTATATTTCTACCTTTACAATATTGCAAAGGTGGCTCCCCTCCTTCCTGAGGGTGACAGGTGGTCACATCATGCACTTAAAGTCTTACTTTGTGGATATAAGTACGATGTTCCCCTTCTTTTCCAACCTTTTTAACAAGATTTTCATTGTAGTGTTTAATGTTGGTTCATAAATTAGGACGATGAATTCATGTAGATGTTCTAGATAGAAGCAATTCCCTTTCTCAGAAATTTGTTCATCAAATTGAATTGCGTTCCAAATCCAGTCAGATTCAAAGGGATAGTTCACTTGATTTTTATTATACTCTATCCCTTCCCCAAAACTTGCATTATTTTCCATCTCACCCTCTTCATAATTTTCATCCTGTTGCTGCCCCTCATGATTTAGCACAAGGAAGAGAGTGAGCTAGTCTCTTTCAACTGCAGGTCAATTCCTATAAAGCCACTATGTGTTGAACCACTTAAAAACTCTTCATTGATGGTTCCACTGGTTCCCCTAGGTGGTTCTCATACGTAGGGGCCTCTTTGGGCTGAAAGGTCCCTTTATCAATATTTTCCTCCCTTGGACTACCTATAGGTTTACCACTTATGTCTTCCTCTTTTTCCCCACTAAGAAATTTACACAACCTTTCTACTTGAGACTCAAAATCTCTAAGAGACTGGTCTCTCCTTTGCCTTGAAGCTGTCAGAATCTCTTCAAGTGAATGCTCAAAGGTTGTTACTTGGGAAAGGGGTAGTGGTGTTGGGTTTATACACAATGTGGATGACCAAACATGTCCTTCCCAAATAAGCCCACTATCTACAACAGGTTCAAACACCTCACATGGTGATACTGTCAAATTGGCTACTGTTTGGAATAGTGAATTTATTTGCTCATTGGTTCTCTATTTTTCCTCTCTAAAAGCCTTTGGACATTCGAGTAATATGCTCACTGAATTCACCATTGATCTCTTGGGATGGAGGGCGTGCTATTTGGTAGTAGATAATTTTGCAAGAGGGTGTCTGTTGATCGGGCATATATCATTGCTTTTAATTGTACTCCCATGACATATGTGGACTGTTACCCCAACACTAATCATATGCCCCAAAAAGGAAATTGCCAAATTGCTCTCTATATGATGGAAAAGCTTGTACAGAGGGTGCACAATATGGACAGGCTGAGGGACTCTCCATTGGTCTTGAGAGACCCCATTGTTTGGAGTTGCTAGATGATGGGCATATACATGTTCATCATAATTCTCATACTTGAAATAATTAAAATAGGAATCCATCAATCAAACACACGTGTAATCAATCCATGACACAAGAATCAAACCAACTTCAACATACATTTAATGTTTTTGTTGGTTTTTGTTGTTTTGTGTTTTTTTATACTATAAACACCTACTCTAAGCTTGAGTAAAGCTATAGAGGCAAGTCCTAATAGAAGTTAACTACTCCCTGGAAATGGCGCAAAAAACATGCATGGGTTCAAATGACTATATCATAAATCGCCTGTATGCAAGCGAATGTGTCTAACCCTGTAATATACAAGACGAGTCTAGATCTATCCCACAGGGACTATCACTACTAACTAACACTGATAGTTCTCTACAACTATATGTAACTACTGATAATAACATGAAGATTCACAAGTATCTAAATGTATTAACTAAAAAAGATAATAAGACTTACTAACTACGGAGCCTAGCTAGAGTGATACACGTACACACAACTAGAAACTCAAAGAATTGGATTCGAGCGGATGTGAATTCATGTGATAAATGGGGGGTTCATGCTAACTTTAGTTTGGTGAGTAATTCCTTCGCTCGTTAGCAAATCTGGAACGGTATGTGTAGCCCTCTCTCATGACACTACGACCATGTCTCCCTCCTTATCCCTATTATGTATCAAGGTCAAGGTTCTAAATAAAAGGCCCATCAGCGCTGCCACCGCAACCACCTCTACTGACGCTTCTCACGAAGTCCACCAGCAAACCCCTCACCTATCATTGATAGAACAATATCGATTTGGGTGTCACACACTTGTTGAAGGGTGCCTTCCCTGTATTCGCTCTCGGTCTCAATAGGGTCATCGTATTTATACTAGGAGGTCGTCAATCTCCTTATGTACAAAACATCCTATAGAGTCATAAACACTAAATGAAAAATTGATTATAATAATATATAAATTGAAACTGAAATTTACATTGAATCTGATCCAAATATCACATTACAACACGAAGCTCTGTAAGGGTGCTTAGCTAGACATAGTAAGGATTAGGAAAAAAACCCAATCCGAAATCATACAAGGCATAGTAGCTAAGAAAAACACACAATAGACAGAAATTCAAAGCTAAAAGAGGGAGAATAACAGTCCTTCAACACCCAATCCACTCATTCTTCCTTTCTTTGCTCTAAAGGTGTCTTTCCCCTTTCCTCCAAAGCTTGCACAACCTCTACGGTGCAGAGGCACGACGCCGCAAAGTGCATTTATAACGCCCATTTATTGGGGAGCCTGAAATATTCCTCTATTTTTTTGTGTCCATAGTGATACGGTGTCATGTGGCACCAGACTAGTTCTATGGCACCAATTCTTGGTGCTGAGCATGACACCTCGTGATCCTGTGGTGTCACGCTTTACGTTTTTTTACATGCCACCAGCATTTCTGGCCTGAGCCTGAGCACCGAGGTGCTGATGTGCGAAGATGAGTGCACCTCCGCTGAGTTTGGTTGCTTAGACGCTCAACCCAGAAAAGTGTCTCTACTCCAAGCTCAACCATCGATACAAAGCTGCTCACCCAGACATAAGCTTTGGATAATAGCTAGCCAAATTTTCACATCACTGTTTATTTGAAAATTCAATGCCTTACAATCATCTTTTGATGTTTGACTGATTTTATGTTCAAAACTTGCTTTACGAGAGCTCTTTTTTATATTGCTTGCCCTTTCAAATTGCTTTCGCTCGTTGCTCCTTCGGAGTTTCAACTCCAACCTGATTCAGTTATGACTTTTGAAATATTGGACATGCAATAAGAAAGTTATAATAAAATTAAGCTTATGAGGTGGTTTGAAAAATGGTCAGATTAAGAAAAAATGTTTTTGGGTAACTAAAGGATATTCATGGGTAGCTTCAAAGGCCCAAACAGTCCAAACATTGCCTAATTCATCCCTTCGGATTTACTCCTCTATCTATTTTACCTTGAGCTTAGTGTTAAATTAGTTCTAGTATCAAAGAGTAAAGACTAAGTGCATATAACCATTCAATGAACAAACCCAGCACTAAAGAAATAGCTATTTCAGCTAGTTAGTGTGTGGCCTGTAAAAATTTTTGAAGGATAAGAAAAATGTATCATAAAATCTTAAAATTCGTGACCATCAAATGGAATAGTTAATTTTGGTAACATAAAACAGGATTGAACTTTGAAAAGTATTCACTTCAAATTGACATGAGCTCAATCATGCAAGATAGAACAAAATCACTTAAGGCTAAAAAAGATTCCCACCCCCCAAACTTAAATGAAACATTGTTCTCAATGTTAGAATTGAAAAACTGAAAAGTAAAAGGAGTAAAGGGAACTGCCAGGTTATTCTTGCATTTGGTACTTCTTTGTGCTCCATGGGCCTCTCGGAGATTGCATTTGGTACTTCTTTGTGCTCCATGGGCCTCTCGGAGATGTTCAGTAGAACATTTATTGAAAAGGTAATGGTAACTCAAATTGTAATTAATTTATTTAGGGATAGAAAATTTTTCATTTATAGACACGATATGATAGTTTTTCATTCATTCAAAAGTACACATGATAACTCACAATACAAGTTGTCATCATATGAAAGAAACAATACTACATGTACAATGACTCATACGTAGAATGACCTATCTAATGTTTAGTGTGCTCCTCACTCTCTGTCTACTTCCCCCATTGGCCTTTTCCCTTTTTGTCTTGTAGGAAAGTTTCTTTTCCCTCACAATTGTTATTATTGATCTCAAAAATTGAACAATGGATGAAAATAAAACACTAAAAATTCATTCTGTAAGTTGGCGCTGTGCGGCTTTACTTATGCTTCTCTTGGCATCAGCTTGACATCGATAGAATTTTTCTAGTGGCGTCACATTGACGTCGTGTGGCACCAATTACACTGCCGTCGCATCACCCTTTTTGAGATGCAAATTTTTTAAGTGGAGGGATTTTTGGTTTCAAAATCTCTCCAATCACTATGAACTTTATTTTGTCTCCAAAATTAACTATCTAAACTTAAAATAAATCAAACAATCTCACAATTCACCAATTAAGCATTCAAACACTCAAAATTGAAATTTAAAAAACCAGGTGAAGGCATGAATTTGCTCAATTCTTGCTAAATATTAATTTCCACTACTAACTTATGCTAAACTTCAACAATTCAAAAACAATTGTCCACACAAAACATTCACCATCAAAATGTGATAAATTCCCATGGACATACATGTGTTGAATTACATAAATGGGCATGAAAGTATCCAAAACAACTTTTAAAATTCAAACTAACTACATAACCAAATTTGGAAACATGTCCTACAAACTGGAGATCATGCGATCTTCTTATTGTAAGCAAGAGAAGACATGGGAGGTATCCCATTCCTCCTGGATCAAAAGGAAAGTTGAGCCACTTTTGATTTAATATATTTCTACCTTAACAATATTTCAAAGGTGTTCCCCTCCTTCCTCAGGGTGACAGGTGGTCACATCTTGCACTTCATGTATGACTTTGTGGAAACAAGCAAAACGTTCCCCTTCTTTCCCATCTTTTTAAACAAAATTTCCACTGTAGTGCTTGTGGTTGGTTCTAAAATTGGGAGGATGAATTCATCTAGATGCACTAGATAGAAACAATTCCCTTTCTCAGAAATTTGGTCTACAAATTGAATCGACTACCAAGTCCAATCAGATTCAAATGAGTAGTTCTCTTAATTTTTATTATACTCTATCCCTTCTCCCAAACTTGAATTCTTTTCCATCTCAACCTCTTCAAACCTTTCATCGCGTTGCAACTCCTGATCACGATTTAGGACAAATGAGGAAGAAAGTGAGCTATTCTGTTTCAACTGCTGGTCAATTCCTCTAAGGCCACTATTTTTTTAACCAATGAAAACTCTTCATTTCATGGTTCCATTGGCTCCTCTATGTGGCTCTCACTCCTAGGGGACTCCTTAGGCTGAGAGGGCCCTTTATCAATATTTTCCTCCCTACGAATTCATATAGGTTTACCATTATAGTCTTCCTCTTTTTCCCCTCTGATAAATTTACACAACCTGTCAACTTGCGACTCTAAATCTCTAAGAGACTGGTCACTCCTTTGCCTTGAAGCAGTGAGAGTCCTTCAAGTGAAGGCTCAAAGGTTGTCAAATTGGCTACTGTTTGGCAAAGGTCATTTATTTGATCATTGGTTCTCTTTTGTTCCTCTCTAAATGCCTTTTAACCTTCAAGTAACTGTATGAGAATTTGCTCATTTGATTCACCATTTAGCTCCTGGGGTAGACGGTAAGGGGTTTGGTAGTAGATTGGATAGAAAGACGGTCTGTGTTTATCAGGCATTGACCTTTGCATTGAATTGTACTCCCATAACAAATGTGGACTATTACCTCGACACGAAACATATGCCTCAGAAGGGAAATGGCCTAATTTTCTATCCATATGAAGAAGTAGCTTGTTCAGAGATAGAACAATAAGGACGGGTTGAACCAAACTCAATTGGTCTTGAGAGACAGGTTGCTCCCAAGACAATTAGGAATTCATAAATGTTATAATCAGGCTAGACACCAGGGTAGGATAACAAGTCAATCATGAAGTGTTCATTCTCTATAATTACATGATTGAACCTGCTTAGAGTGATCTCCAACTAAAAAACATTCCCAAAGTTAAGCTTTTGTCCTTTTTCAACCATTTCTTTCTTTTTTCCTTTCAAACTTTTTCTTGATTTATTTTTATTTAGATTGGCCAAAATTTCAATTTTGACTAATCTTTTAAGTTCTTTCTCTTTCTTGTCTTCTTCATCTGCTTTTAGTTTTCATTTTTTTCTTGTCTCTCCGATTGCTTCATTTCACCACTCAATAGGAGCTAAAACTCCATTTATATTCAATCATGCAATTAGAGGGATAAGACACAAAAAATAAAGATACATAAAAAAAATGAAATGGCTAAATAAAATTTTGCAATGAAAAACACGGTCTAACCTCAAACTTTTGTCGACTTGAGGATATGCATTTGGTGGCATGAAACCTCAACAGGTCCAAACATTGCCTAAATCTTTTCTTCAGATGCAATTTTTATCTATTTGGCCTCTTGTTTCATTTGAAACTAGTTCTATAACCTAGGACAATGACTCAAACACATCCACCATACACAACGCATACCAAGCAACAGTAAATTAGCCACGAAACAATTTGACTTGTGAGTGGTTCATTTCAATTGAAACGAGCTAATCTCGTCGCTCTAGCTATTCAAGTAATGATAGAGCCCCACACAATTTCATTATCAAGTCGAGAACATGATGATCATCACAATCCATCCTATAGGCAGTCATACAAGATTGTTGTAATTTGCATGAATAAATGAATACACGAATTAATGCCCGCAAATTGCTACCTCCCAAACTTAAATTATACATTGTCCATTATGTAGATCATTCAATGTATAAAAAAAGAGGGGTAGAGAAAACTCCCTGGTGACAACACATCGCATGAATGAAGCTTTTCTTCTTCATTGTAATGACCATTCTTGGAGATCTGCACTTTAAATAAACTATTCAATATGACTCCAGGAATGCCAATGGAAATGCGTCTCATGTCTAGAATTGTTTTTATTCAAAACAAGAAAAACGAAAAATTCACCAACTCATTGAATTCAAAACACAATAATTACTCAAATAAGGTGAAATTCAAAAATTGAGTGTAGAACGCTCTTATTCTAAACAAAAAACAAAACAACTAGACAAGCAAATTTAAAACATGCCTAAACTAGAGATCTTGAGATATTTTTATTCCAAACAAAAGAAAATAAATAGAGACATCTCATCCCATTCCTCCCGAATCAGAAGGGAAGTTGAGCCACTTATCTTTGATCAGTTCACTTCTCCTCATATTTCCCCCACGTGTCTCACTAAGAGAATGAGAGAAATTTACACCTTGACTCAAAGATTTATACAATTGAATTTATGCAAGGTGTTCTAATACACCTCCAACCTTGTCTAATAAACTTTAAACCTTGAAGTTAAGGTTAGAGTGTGGAGTGGGAGGCTGAACTCATCTAGATCATCTAGATTCATCCATCTCTCCTTTCTTGAAATTGGCTCTTCAAATTAAATTCCCATCCAAGTCCAACTAGGTTGACAGTCCAAGCAAAGATCACGTTTTATGCACTTACTCAAGAAAACAATTATTTACTCCATTCAAGCACTACAGAATTGACCCTTCAATTCTTACTTAGTGGAGGCCAGTGTTTTAAAAACCGAACTGGTAATTAAACCTGTGGAGCTTCCGATTCTAGTACGAACGGTTCAGCCGGGTTCAACTAGTGGTTCAACCGGTATGAGTTGTATCTCATTAAAAAAATTCATAATAAGATTTCTATATATAAAAAACAAGTTTAAAAATACAAAAGCTATTAAAAATGCTATGAAGGGTAACTAAACCGGTTCAACCGGTCTAGTCCGATTCACGGTTCAGCTGTTGAACCGTTAAAACCAGCTAGTCAACCGGTTTTTGACCATTTCTGGGTTTGAGCAAGCCGAACCATTCAAATCCCCGCTTCCGGATGAACCTAGTCGAACCGACCGGGTCGGTTTGGTTTTTAAAACACAGGTGGAGACTGCCAAATTTTCTTTCTTCGGACCAACTAAAAATGCCACATATTTCGGATAAATTATGTTTATGGTTACTCTGCCCACCAGATTTTGTACTTTATTTGTCTCAGTATAAAACCTAACTTAATAGATGAAAGAAAAGAACATGATGTAACAAGCAAGACAAGATTTGGAAATAAAGTTTCGGAAAAAATTTTGTCACTTCACTTGTGTGTCGAACACTAATAACACCAAGCAAGTAAACTACAACAAAGACCATCTAGACCAAAATTATAATCAAAATATGATTTCTTTTTAGATAAAAAAAACACTACATTATGAAAGTTAGGAGATATTTTAACGATTGTTGTCATCGTATAGACTAAATTATCCAAAATGGTTTAGATAAGAAAAACCCCAGAATTATGCAAGTACGCAATGTTATGTAAAACTTGTACATAGTAAAACCTATAGTCTAAATTGCCTTTCCTAATTTGATCGTTGGAAAGTATACATGTTTACTATAGACCACTGTTTTAAAAGCCGAACCAGTCATCGAACCAATACTAAGCCGGTTTTGGTTTTCCCCAGTTGAACCGGTTAGATCATTGGTTGAATTTTGGTAGGAATCAGGATTTTCTTTCTGTTATAATGCTTAAGAGTACAACGTCAAATTCGGTTGGTTTGACTCATTAGTGGAAGACACTATTCAACCTTTAGCAGTTCCCAGTTTAAATCCTGCCCTATGTATTTTTTGAGTTTAGCCTTATCATTTCTCTTCTCCTCCAACCGGACAAACCGGGCCGATCAAACTAGTCGGGTTTACTGTCGAACCAAACGAACCAGTCAGTTCACATGATTTTGTGCCAATCTGGTTTTTCTGGTTAAAATAACAAGAAAAACCACCAATTCGGGTTCAATCGAGTTGAACCCGTCAGTTCCATCCAGTGAGCAAATATTCTAATATGATACAAAATATTTGTTTGTGTAGCTTGAATAAACTGTGGCCTAAGAATTAAACTTTAGTTGTTTAATCTATGATCAAAATGCTAGCTGCAACTATGTGAAGTACCTATCTAACGTACCAGCCAATCAAAAACATTGCTGCCTAGGGTTTATCCTTTAGAATTTAGAATTTTATAAAATAAAAAATATTTTATTTATTTTTTTAAGTTTTTCCTTTGGCTGGTACTTCGGATAGGAACTATAAACTAGGTGTAGCTAGCATTACTCTTAAATTAATCTTGTCCCCCTTCTTAGTCTAATTACAATTGCAAACACTAGATTGGGATTTATCCCTCATATTTTCTTTTTTTAGCTATGCACCCTTATGGGGTGGTAATGTACTGTAATATTGTGAAAGGATTCATGTAATTTTGGTTCATATTTAGTGGATTGATGACCCTCTAAGTACCATTTGATGTCCCCGTTGGGACCAAGATAATTTGTTGGGAAAGATACCCATCAATCAGTGTGTGATCCCCAAATCGACTGTGTTCAATCAATTGGGGTTACGTGGTGCACAGGTAAACGTCAACAGAAGTGTCCTGACACACATGGTCAAGGTGGGTACGTGGATAGGTCTTTGATTAAGTTCCTTTACCTCAAGAGACTATAGGGCTAAGGAGGGAGGCACGGTCATAATGCCTCGAGAGAGGGTCGCTCTCACTGGATTCCCCGATCCGCTAACAAGCACTAGAATTACATACCCAACTGAATTAGCATGAATTCTCAACTTATTACATGAATTCACTCCCCTCGACTCCATTCTTCGTATTTTCTTGGTTGTGTATTTCTAAGTTAGGGGTTGCATGTATGAAGAAATTTTTAACAATATTGCTCTTTCTCCCCAGATGTTGGGGCAATAATACATAGATAAATAAACAAATAAATAGAGGATAATTATTTTATACATGAGGTCCGGGTACCTTGTGATATATGAGCTGCATGGAACATGGCTAAATTAAACAAAGAAAACTGGTCACCAGTCCTACAATCAGGTTAACATTTACAAAATGGAATAATTAGCTTCTATTTTATCCAATTATAGTGGACCAATATTTTGCAACGACGCTTCTGCATTTCCTCCTTTTAATGCTATTTGGCCCATTTTCACCCAGTTGAGCCAAAATCAATTCTGATTGACGTATTTCACATTTTTGCGCTTTAAGCTAAAATAAAACACCAAAATCAAGTGGGAATCATCTAAAATTGTAATAAATGTACGGCCAAATCTATGAACATTTTGCACCAATCAAATACCCCCAAACTTAAGTATTTACCCGTCCTAGACCAAAGGCCTGAATGCAGAAAGCCATCAATTCATCTTGCAGAAAAAATGTGATCAGGAATTATTGCAATTCAACTTTAACAAAAGAAATGTTCAGTTCCATTTGATGGGTCAATTACTCTACATCATTTTTAGGAGTGTTTACTCACCTAAAAAATTTTAATTGTTCCACAACTCATCTACTTCTATAGTTTCTCTCATTCACTGCTCTCTCCAACAATCCTCTTACCATGCACTTAAGAATTCACTCCTAAGATTCGATAAGATAATTTTAAAATTCACTCTCAACTAATCATAGAGAGATGATTCTAAGATCTTTAGGACTTTTATCGGTTGAGATGGGACTAGGGACCAGCATAAGGCAAAGGTAGAATATGAAAAGTTAATTCATTCAACTTGCATGACTTAACCTGATTGATATGAAGCTCCTCGTACTAACACATGACTACTTCCCCAAACTAACACTTAAGCCTGTTTGTTAGCCATTCTTCAGACGTCCTCTTTATTTAGAAATATAATGTCTTTTATCACATTGGATCAATCATCTTTTGATGTTTGATTGAATTTATGAACTATACTTGCTTTGCAAGATTTTTTTTATGAGATTGTTTGCTATCACCCAATGGGTTCTACTCATTGCTCCTTAGGTGTTTAAACTCCTACATGATTTATTCATGCAATTTGCATGATAGGTGATGCAAAAAGAAAGATGAACTCAAAAATTAAGCTAATGAGGTCATTGAAAATTGGCTAATTGAAAACATATTCAGTTTTCATAGGCACAAAAGTTTGGTGACTACGGCCTATAGGTAGGATGGCTTCAATAGCCCAAATGATCAAAAAACGGCCTAATTCATCTCTTCGGATTCAATTCTCTCATCCAGCACCACGGAAACCGAAGCCAATGTGGAGTGATTGACCTCGCTTGTGGAGAACCTCGGCGACCAAAGCTAGCTCTTGAGTGCTTGCGACGCGAAAGACAACATAACACGATACCACAGTGTCGTATGGTGCCAAACTCAGCACCAAGACCTAGTGCCATCAGAGAAGTCACGCCGTGTTACAATATGTCACTTAGGGCACTAAAAAAGGGGAATCTTTCAGACTCCTCTATAAATATGCGTTATAAACACACTTTGGGCATCACATCCACACCGCTGAGGGGTGCGTCAGTAGACATTGAGAGAGACATCCAAACACGCATGGTCACTTTAGGCTGAGTATTCTTAGGCCCTTGATTTAAACCTGTGACCTTGAGAGACAAATCAGGCTAAGGAGGGGGGCAAAGTGGTAGCGCCATGAGAGAGGTTACATGTAGGGAATTCTAGAACCACTATCGAGCCGTAGAATTGCATACTTATCTAAATTGTATGAATCCTTGAGAGACAAATCAGTTCCCCCTACTCCTAATCTACTTTGTCTCTAGTGTGTGAGCATGTATCACTTAGGACTGCTGTAATTAGATGTCCTCGTGGGATCAATCTGGACTCGTCTAGTATATTACTTGGTGCGACGGGTGCCGGGGACTAGTATTGTTATTAGACTTGGGCTCCATAGTTGTAACCTTTCTTAGAGTAGTTAGTTTCATCTGACTAACATAATTGCATGCTTAGAGTAATTTTATTAGTTTTGCATGTCATTATATTTAATTATGTTAGTTAGTATAAATTGCTTTAGTATAAATTATGTTTTTGTTGTTTGTTTTCGTGTTTGTAGTTAAGTTTTTCTTTTTGTACAGTGTGTTTGTGAGCCGAATTGTTATTCTTACTCCCTCCAGTGTATGCAGGAAGGCATCTCTGATCCCATTTGATGTTGAAATTGAGAGGACAACAAGAGCCAACCAAAGGCAGCAAAGGTTATCAAGAAGAGAGGAACAAATGGCTGATGAAGTGCCAAGGAGTTTGAGAGAGTTAGCTGTGAGTCAAGCTGGAGGTACACACTCGAGAATAGAAGACAGCCAATTTTGGCAAAAAAATTTTAAATCATGCCGGAAATTATTCTAATGATTCAAGCTTTGGATCAGTTTAGCATATTACCAAATGATGATCCAAATTCGGTACAGTTTAGGGGATTTCCAAGAAATCTGTAATACTTTCAAATATAATGGTGTGTCAGAAGATCCTATAAGTTTGAGATTATTCCCATTTTTGCTGAGGGATACGGCAATGCACTGGTTGAATTCTTTGCCTTCAGGTTCTATCTCCACATAGAAGGATCCAGAATTTTTTTTTTTTTTTTTGGCTATGTTCTTCACTCTTGCCAAAATGGTAAAGCTGAGAAATGATATCAATAGTTTTACCCAAATGGATTAGGAAACCCTTTATGAAGCTTGCGATCATTTTAAGGAGTTCTTAAGGAAATGCTTCAGCACAAATTCTAGGAAATTATCAAAATTCTCGACAAAAAATAGGGTTTCAAAATCAGAATCAAGCTGAGAAGCAAAATTCTAACCATGAATTGCTGCTTAAGTTGGTGCAAAGGAATGATGCATCCTAGACCCAGAAGATAAGGATCTCTCCCCAGTGACACAGAGGAAAATCAAAAGCACGAAGATAAGGAAGATAAGATAGCTATACTGGCAGAAAAGCATGTGGCTTGTTAATTCTATGAAATGAGTTTGACTCTTTCATCCAACCATAAAAGCAATTGACTAAATTTAGCAATGTAAAGGAGAAATTGCATTCTTTATCTTCACTTCACATTGCAATTCAATAGCTTAATCAGGCAAGATAGCCCATACTTAAAATAAACAATAACACTAATTGACCAGGCTCAATCTTTCTTTGACTTTTCTTCAGGTCTTCCCAACTTTTGGTTTTATCCTTGAAAATTTTTGCATTTTCATAAGATTCCAAACAAAGTTCTTCCAATTCATGCAACTACAGAATTCTCTTTTCGCGGGCCTGCTCATATCCCATATTAAGATTTTTAATTTCCCAATAAACATGGTGTTCCAACTCCACAGGGATGTGACACACTTTACCATTAACAAGCTTAAATGGGGACATCCCGATGGGAGTCTTGAAAGCTGTTCGGTATGACCATAGAGCATCATCCAGCTTTGCAGCCATATCTCTTCTACTCAGCCCTACAATCTTCTCCAGAATTCTTTTGATTTCTCTGTTTGATATTTCAGCTTGACCGTTTGACTGGAATGATAAGATGTAGCTATTTTTGTGGGTGCCTCCATATTTAGCCAACACCATCGCCAGATACTTGTTACAAAAGTGAGTACCTTCATCATTGATTACAGCTCTAACTGCTCCAAATCTTGAGAAGAAATATTTTTGTAGTAATTTATTCACTACCTTGGAATCATTTGTGGGGAAGCAATTGCCTCAACTCAGTTGGACACAGTGTCAACAGCCACCAAGATATCCTGATTACCAAAAGAGGGTGGAAAAGATCCCATAAATTCTATAAAAAAATATCCACTTCAAGAATATTATTCAATGCCATTTTTAATCGATAAGCAATGTTGCCAGTCCTTTGGCAACAATTACAAGATGCTACATGCATTAGCATCCTTGAACAATGTGGACCAATAGAAACTGGTCTGGAGGACCTTGGTTTTAGTCCATTGTCCTCCAAACTAACCACAAAAACCAGAGTCATGGGAAGATTGTAAAATATATTCTATCTCTTCATTCAGAATGCATCTTCTCAATATCTGGTCAGCTCCTCTCTTGAAGAGGTACGGTTTATCCCACATGAAAGACTTCAAATCATGAAAGAGCTTCTATCGTTACTGTCCACTAAGATTCGGTGGTAGAATGTTGCATACTATGTATCAGCATACCAAGGGGGCACGAGTCCCTTGATATATAACAACTGCTCATCAGGGAATTTCTCATTGGTCATAAGTTTTTCCCTTTCTCCGCTCTCACCACCTTACAATCTTGGAAAATGGTAGCCACTAAGTTTTCTTTTCCCTTCTGAACTCTGATCTCCAAATTGAATTCCTGCAATAAGAGGATCCATATGATGAGCCTGGGCATGGCATATTTTATAGAGATTAGGTGTTTAATGGCTGAATGATCTGTGTACAATGACGTTTTTCTTTATGAGGTATGACTTGAACTTGTCAAACGCGTAGACCAGTGCTAACAACTCCTTCTCAGTAGTTGTATACTTCAGCTCGGCTTCATTAAGGGTCTTTCTGGCATAGTACATCAATCTAAAGACTCGTTCTTTAGTCTGACCCAAAACGGCTCCTACTGCATAGTCGCTGGCATCACACATGAGCTCGAATGGTTTACTCCAATCTGGGGCAACCATGATAGGTGCCTGGACTAACCGCTCCTTCAACTTATTGAAGGACTTCAAACATTTTGTTCCAAATTCGAAGGCCACTTCTTTCTCTAATAACGTGCTCAAAGGTTTTGGAAGTTTAGAGAAGTCTTTGATGAACCTCCTATAAAAACCTTCATAGACTAAGAAACTCTGAATACCTCTAACAGTAGTGGGTGGTGCTAACTTCTCGACAACTTTGATCTTTGCTTTGTCCACCTCAATACCCTTGCTAGATACATCATGTCCCAGGACTATGCTTCTTGAACCATATAGTGGCATTTCTCCTAATTTTGTATCAGATGTGTCTCCCCACATCTTGTCAGAACCTTTTCCAGTGTATGGAGGCATGCATCAAGTAAGTTTCTGAAGACCAAAAAATCATCCATAAACACTTCCATGCCTTCTTCTGGCACATTGCAAAAGATAGACATCATGCAATGTTGGAATGTTGTTGGGGTGTTGCATTAGCCAAAGGGCATCCCTCGAAATGTAAATGCCCCATAGTGGCATGTAAAGGTCGTCTTCTCTTGGTCTTCTGGGGTTATGGCTAATTGGTTATAGCCAGAATAGCTGTCAAGGAAACAGAAAAATTATTTCCCAGCTAATCTGTCTAGGATATTATCAATGAAGGGAAGAGGGAAATTATACTTTCTAGTTGCCTTATTAAGCTTCCTGTAATCCATACACACTCTCCATCCTTAAGCTGTTCTGTAGGGGATGAGTTCATTGTTGTCATTGGTTATCACAGTCATCCCCCCTTTCTTTGGCACCACTTGCACCGGACTTACCAAAGAATTATCAGATATAGGGTAGATGATCCCCACATCTAACCACCTGATTATCTATTTTTTGACTACTTCCTTCATTATTGGGTTGAGTCTCCTTTGATACTCAATTGAGGTTTTATGTCCATCCTCTAGAAATATTTTGTCCATACACATGGAGGGACTGATTCCCTTAAGATCAGCTATAGACCATCAAATGGCTTTTGTATGTTTCCTAAGCACTCTCAACGACCTCTCCTGTTGTTGGACGGATAGATGAGCTGAGATAATAACAGGGAGGGTAGACTCCACCCCAATGTAGGATTACCTTAGGTGGCCTGGAAAGCCTTTCAATTCCAACGTTGGAGCCTCTTATAAGAAGGTTTCATGAAATTCATCCCACCTTGTTTCAAGTCTAGTGCCTTATATTTCTCTCTGCCTTTTATCATAGGAGGTAAAGCATTCAACCTCTTTATTTCTACCCTATCTTCATCATCCTCCCATTCAAGGTTTTGTACTATGCATGGCTCTAGGGAATCTCCATGGAAGTAATTGACAAACATTGCTTGACTCACATTCTACTCCTCTTGAAATTCAAAGACCTCTCTTGCATCACTAGGAAATCTCATTGCTTGGAAGACATTAAAAGTTATTGTTCCATCATGAACCTTCATGGTCAATTCTCCTTTTTGCACATCTATAACTGCTCTTCCTGTTGCTAAGAAAAGCCTTCCTAAGTTGATAGGTATTTCTCGGTCTTCTTTCATGTCCAAAACAATAAAATCGGCTGCTAGTATGAATTGGTCGACTTTGACCAAGACATCTTCCACTATACTCTCAGATATATGTACGACCTGTCTGCTAGTATGAGAGTTACTGTGGTGGGTATTACTTCACCTAACCTGAGGGGCTGATATAAGGGCATCAAATTCACACTTGCCCCTAAACCACAAAGTGCTTTACCCACGAATTGAGTTCCTACGGCACAAGGAATGGTGCAACTACTAGGATCCTTCTGCTTAGGGATTAACTTCCTTTGAAAGACTGCACTACACTCTTCGCTTAAAACTACAGTCTCAAATTTACCCAACTTATGCTTCTTTGTCAAAATATCTTTCAAGAATTTAGTGTAAGTTGGCATATTCTCAATTGCTTAGTGAAAGGGATATTAATGTGTAGGTGCTTAAGGACTTCAATGAATCTCTTGAATGGCTGATCATCTTTTTGATCCTTGAGCCTTTGTGGATAAGGTAGTGGGGGATATAGCTTTTCAGATTTCTTCCACTCATCTTATACCTCTATCACTTCATTCTCCTTTTGGGGATCACCTTTCTTACTTCTTGTATCAGTACCCCTTATATCTTCTTTGGGTACCCCATGCAATTTGTTTCCACTCCTTAATGTCACTGCCTTAAGAGTCCTTCCCATCCTCCTTTCCTACTTCATCAGCAATGTAAATAGATAAGCTTCCACAATTTATTGCTTCTAAAGTGTCATTTATCCTCCCTAAACCCTCAATGTTTCTTATTGAATATCCTGGCTTTGCATCAGTTTGATAAGAAATTCTTCCACTTATGTTGTCTCAGTTTGAACCAGAGGTTGAATCGTGTGTTGATGCATAATTCCTGGAGTATAAGGCTTCTTAGAGGGTGTTCCAGCCCCTTGGGCATCATTCCATTCCGAGGTTAGGTGGGTGTTCCAGTCCGAGTTATAAATGCGAGAGTGCGGGGTGTTCTGCCCTTGCCTATTCCCTATATAGTGTATACTCTCTGTTGTGGAGGGACACACTTCACTTCCATGATCAGCACCCCCACGGTGTCACAGCACTTGACTGAGCTTCGAATTGCATTAACATTTAAAAATTCCACCTTCTTCTTCCAGGCCTCTATCTGAGCTAGGATTGCATTGGAGGAATTCACTTCATAAATCCCAGTTGTCTTCTTAGAGCTTTAGCCTTGGTCATGTGTGACCTTTGACCTTTCAGACTGCCATTGGAAGCTTCTTGCTGCCATATTTTCCAACAATTTGTACACCTCATCTATCAACTTGTTCATTAGTGCTTCTCTTGCGGCTGCATCTATAATTGTCAATCTGATTTTGCAGCCTATTATAAAAGGTGTGCACCGGAGACCACTTTACGATCGAATTATGAGGGCACTTTCTTAGCAATTCCTTGAACTGATCCCACGCATCATACAAGGATTCCCGATCCATCCAAATGAACAGATTGATGTCGTTCCTCAACTTAGACGTTTTGGCTGGAGGGAAGTATATGCCCAAAATTTTTGTTCAAGGTCAGTCCAAGTGGCGATTGACCCTAAAGGTAGAGAACTTAACCAATGCTTGGTTAGAGGAAAATATGCTACATTTTAAGATTGTATTCTACTACGGGTTGAGATCATTCTCCCTCACTTTTGGTGTTTATTTGTAGGTTCAGGTGCCAAAATGAAGAAAACACCAATTAGAAAAAGGAGCTCAACCATGCATTTTTTAGGCTAAAAACACCCCATTTAGGAGCAATGCAGAGCCGGAGCCACATGGCATCAGAATGGAAGCCATGGCGCCAAGAGAAGCAACATTGTATGTGACGCCACATGGCGCCAGAGTCAAAGCCACGACATCAGAGTGTTAATCGCAGAACCAAAGTGGTGACACCACATGGCCCCAGGATTGAAGTTGCAGCTTCACCTGAACGAGGATTGTGAGCAAGGAAAATGACTAAGTGTCGAGCGCCTCGGCACCTGATCTCAGCGTGCAGGAACTCTCGTCCACACTCATCCAGCACCTCGGCACCAGTTGTCAGCGCCTTGACGCCCAAACACAGTGAAGGAGAACTGGCGGCACGAAGGAGCGCATAACACGACACCATGGTATGGCGCCGTGTTTTGTACTGATTTATTTTGAAATTTATATTAATGGAGTGCAATGGATATTGATGGTAACCATGCGGTGAGGATGTTTGGGTTATAATTTAATCCACCACATGGTTGTGTTTTGTTTTGATTTCTTTAAATTTATGGGTGCAATGGATGGTTTTTATTGATTGGTATTTTTTTGCTCCCCATATTTTATTCCAGATACACTTTCACACTTAAATGTCTGAACCCTCTCCAATGACATAAGGGAAAGAAAATTGACTTCAGAGGTGTGAGACTACTTTAAGAGATGATATTGATGGTAACCATGCGGTGAGGATGTTTGGGTTATAATTTAATCCACCACATGGTTGTGTTTTGTTTTGATTTCTTTAAATTTATGGGTGCAATGGATGGTTTTTATTGATTGGTATTTTTTTGCTCCCCATATTTTATTCCAGATACACTTTCACACTTAAATGTCTGAACCCTCTCCAATGACATAAGGGAAAGAAAATTGACTTCAGAGGTGTGAGACTACTTTAAGAGATATGTATCTCCTAATAAAAAAATGACTGCCACCTGCAAATATTGCAATTTGAAAGTGGATGGTGATCCTAAAAAAGGCACAAGTCTCTTAAATTATCATACAAAGACATAACAAACTGAAAATGCAAAAGGGGTCCAAGTCTGAAGTTGGTTAAATGCTTCTTAGTAGGAAAGCTCAAAACAGTGATGGGAGTAAAAGTTTGGCTAATTATAAATTTGATCCACAAATTATCTGCCAATGCCTTGCAAGGATGATTGTTCCACATGAATATCTGTTTTCTATTGTTCAACATGTGGGGTTTGGGGAGTACTCAAATAGTCTCAACCCTCAATTTAAGATGGTTAGTAGGGTCACCATAAGAGACACATGTATGCAATTGTTTGAAAGTGAAAAGGTAAAATTATATAAGACTTTAGATTCAGTTTCATCTAAGATAAGCATTACTTGTGATTTATGGACATCAGGACAAAATAGGGGATATATATCCTTAATTGCAAACTACATTGATAGTGATTGGATAATACAAAAGAGACTTCTAAACTTTGCATATATTCCCTCCCCACATACAAGTTTGAAGATTGCTGGAAAAATATTTGAGAAATTGCTCGAATGGAATATTGATAGGAAATTGTCTTCAATATTTTTGGATAATTGCACTACCATTGATGTGGTTGCTCATGAGCTTCAAAAAAAAACTAACGAGTAAAGGCCTTCTTTCTTTGGATGGCTCTCTTTTCCATGTACGATGTTGAGCACATATATGAAATTTGATTGTGCAAGTGGACTTAGAGAAATTGCACATCTAATAGAGAGTGTGAGGAATTGTGTGAAATATATAAAGTCTTCAATTGGAAGGAAGGAGAGATTTGAAGATGTTCTTAGTCAAGTTAGAGCTCCTAAAAAAGAACTTGTTTTGGATTTGCCCACAAAGTGGAATTCTACATACTTGTTGCTTTCTACAGCCTTAGATTTAAAGGATGCGTTCACACGCATTGTTAGTCGAGATAAAAACTTTCCCATGACATTTATGGATTGCGATTGGGAAAATGTGGAAGTAGTTTGCACATGTTTGAGTTTGTTTTATGATGCTACTCTTACTTTCTCCTCCACCTCTCGCCCAACTATTAGTAGTCTATTCAATCAAGTTACTACCTTAGAGATGACCTTGAAGACATGGTTGAAGCGTGATATTTCATTTGTGGCATCTTTGATAGGAAAGATGTTGAGTAAGTTTCAAAAGTATTGGGAGATTACAAGTAAACTATTGACAATTTCTTCTATTATTGATCCTCGTTACAAGATGTCTTTGATTTCATTTTGTTATCCTGAAATTTATGGTGATCAATCGGATTTTTTTATTAATGAAGCAAAAAAACTCTTTAGAGCATCTTTATAAAGAGTATTGTCGTGAAAATAGAACTTCTTCTCGAGTTGGTCTCCCTACATATGATTGTTCAATTCCAGAGCAATTAAATGATACATCTTGTCCATTGCTGAAAAAATCTGGTGGATATAAATAGTACTTGTGTAAAAAGACCACTACATGTTTGAAATCAGATTTAGAGCTATATCTAGATGAAGAAGTGATTCAAGTCTTTCTCCATGATTCTATTGATATATTAGAATGGTGGAAACTCAATCACTTAGAGTACTCCATAGTAAGTGATATGGCACTTGATATTTTGAGTATTCCAGTTTCTACAGTGGTCTTTGAGTCTACTTTTAGTACTAGTGGTAGAGTCATCAACCAGTGTAGATCCTTGTTGATGCCAAAGATGTAGAAACACTTTTGTGTACTCAAGATTGGTTGAGATGTGATACGTAAGGTAATTCAATTACTTTTAAAAACTTATTTGATAGTTATTCTTGTGTGAAGTTTATTTAATCAATTTTATGTTTAATACAATATTTTTCCATATTTTGTTCATGATCATTAGAAGATGTTGAGTTTAGTGCATTATACACTACAATTCCAGATGAATTTTAGTGTGATGATATTATTTATGGGTATATAACTATTAGGTTACTAATTTTTAATGTTTTAGCTTGAACAAATTTGTACTCATATCACACTGTATTTGTAGGAAAGAAGATGATTAGAATAGAAGCACAAAGAGTTGCAGTCTTGCCACCTTCAGGTGCTTCTTCTACAAGTGATTTGAGTGGTTTGTTTATAAAATATTTATTACTTACTATTTTATATTGATTTGTGTAGTTAGTACATTACCAAAATTACCATTTTAACAATTTTTTTTCTTTGCCAATTGAACAGGAAATGATATTTTTTGGTATTGTGTAATTTTTTGTGTAGTTAATATAGTGGATATGGACATATTGTGTTCTACTTTTATGATTAGAAAACAATTTTGATACTTGTTTTGTAAATTTTATTATGTTTGATTTGATAATGTTCAAAATATTTTTCATTATTTTAATATTAGTGTAGTGGTCTGGTGGTCCTTAGATATTGTATTCTTATTTATGTTGTTGAATTTCATTTGATATATTCATATATATATATATATTGGTTATGTTATTTTCTTAATATCAATGATTGAATGAATCAATGTAGACTATGTAGTGGATATTGTATTTTTATTTGTCGAGTTCAGAAATTAATGTCATTTTGTAAGTTTTATGTTGTTTCAATTGATAAATCTTTGATCATACTTTTTCCCTCATTTTTCCTTTTTCTTTATTTTTTAATATATTTTATCAATTTATTTCATCTTTTGGCATTTTTAATAAATTTTACAATTATTTCTATTATTGTCCGCCGTCTGAAATAATCGGCAATAATCAGAAACGACAGGGTAAAACTTAATCGGACAAAACGGAAACAGCAGAGCATTTTGTAATCGGATAAGGTAGGCGGAAATTCCTCTGCCTTTTCGTTTATGTGCCATTTACACTGCTACATGTGATAAATGGGGGATTCATGCGATAGGCAGTTTGGTGTCTAACTCCTATAGCTTGTTAGCAGAACTAGAATTCAGTATGTGTAACCCTCTCTCAACCATGTCTCCCTCCTTAGCCCTATTTGTCTTTAAAGGTCAAGGGTCTAAATGAAGGCCAACAGCTCAGCCAACCCGACCGCGTGCGTCCGGACGCTTCTCTCGAAGTCCACCGGCGCACCCTTCTCCTACCACTGCCACCCTTACAATTGATTTCAGGATCACACACACGTTGAAGGGTGTGTATCCTCGCGTACCCTCTTGGTCTCAATGAGGACATCAGATTTATACGAGGAGGTGGTCAATCCCATCAAATATAAGATATCCCATAATGTCAACCACACTAAATTAAAGATAGATTACACTAATAAGAAGTGAAATTACATGAATCCTTACCAAATATCACATTACAACACAAACCCTCGCAAGCGTACTTAGCTAGACATAATAAGGAAATTCGAATCCATACAAGGCATAATAGCTAAACAAACACTCAATAGATAAAAATACAGAGAGAAAAGAGAGAACTTTTTTGTACTTCCTCTAAGGCTTGCATATCCACTAGAGCGCAGACGTGAGATGCCCAAAGTTCATTTATAATGCCTATTTATAGGGGAGTCTGAAATATTTCCCTATTACTAAGATCCATAATCAAAACAGCAATGAATCATTCCACAATAACAAATTTTGAACTGCAATTTGACTTTCAAACGCATGTAACAGAAGTGGGATTGGGCCAAAAACATATTAACTCTATACCAGTATCCATGTCAATCCACATCCCATTAAGATTAAATTCAATTAAAAATAAAAACGTATTATCATAGGCAAGAAAAAAATAGGGTAACCCCCTTTTCCTTTTCCTGGCCCAGTCAGTAAGGTCATGAAAATAATATTATATATGTGACAGGCTGGCAGCACAAGGTAACCGAACTAAATAACATGATTACATGAGCACATTTAACTCAGAATTCCCCAATGTGTATGCTATAACACGTATTTGGGTAAAATAAATTTCTGTTCAACCAATAGGTAAAAAATTCCTTACAAAAACATCCCAACAGTAAAACAACAATCCGAAATCCCTTGAATAATTTTTATTGTGCCTATAACGACAGAGAAATGAAAAGGACTTCGTGCAACTCTGTAAACAGCTATTTCGAACTCACAAATATGAAAAAACACCTGTTATTGAGTCCTATTAGTCTATTGACGAAGGGATAAAGTGAAAATCAAAGAGAAAACAGAAGACCGGAGAGAAAAGGATATCCGAAGAGAGAACAAAATGAAGAGAGACAGAGAAATCAGAGGGAGAAAGAAACATAGCTCGGGCATAGACCTTCGAGGAATAGCTCGGGTGGGGAAGAGAGATTGTTGCTGCTCGCCATGCTCCAGGTGTTCACGGTAGGCTCATCGATGTCGTCCTCCAGACTGTTAGGGATGACAGAATCTAAAAAAGATTTAGGGCTAGACATATTGCTCGAAGAGTTGAAGTGACAGGAAGTCCAGCGGTCGCTCGGGTGCGGAAAGAGTCCAGACTCTAGAGTCTAAAAAAAAAGGAAAATGCTATGGGCACGGGAGCCGTGCTAATATTAGTGCACGGCTCCACGTGGATGGCTTAGGTGGCGATCCACTTTATGCCCTAGTCGGCAAACAAAAAATAAAAAAAAACAACGGCCCTCCCGTCTCGCTTCCTCCCGCGACCTCCCGTTTTGAGGAAACAAGGGAGACGGGCGGCCGCGGGGTTTTGAGGAAGCAAGGGAGACGGGCGGCCGCAGGGTTTTGAGGAAGCAAGGGAGACGGGCGGCCGCAGGGTTTTGAGGAAGCAAGGGAGACGGGCGGCCGCGGGAAGGGGCGAGATGGGTGGCCGGTGGCCGGAAGGGGCGAGACGGGTGGCTGGAAGGGGCGAGACGGGCGGAGCGAGATGGGTGCCGACCCGATTTTGAGGAAGAAGTGAGGGTCGGGAGAGGGAGGGTCGGGAGAAGGAGGGTCGGGAGAAGGAGGGTCGAGGAAGGAGAGGGAGGGTCAGGCGGCTGGGTTTTTTTTTTTTTTTGCCAACTAAGGCATAACGTGGATGGCCACCTAAGCCATCCACGTGGAGGCGTGCACAAATGCTAGCACGGCTCCCGTGCCCATAGCACGACTCAAAAAAAAATTAAGGATTTGTTTCATGATTCGGTGCATCATATGAATATGAAAGAAGCGAAGGAACAAGGTCGATAAACCAATATTTAATAACTTAGGAAGTATAAGTCTGTAATACATAAATAAGCTAACTAACTTTGGGACCAATATTAATAACAAAAAGTAATAATGTAAGTTTGTAAATTTGTAATACATAAACTAAATAAGGGACCAATGTTAATAATAATTACTAATAGATAAACTAAGGTTAATAATAATAGTAATACAAATTATACAATAGTAAATAGTAACACATAAAGTATAAACTAAGATACCAATATTCATAATAAATAGTAATACACAAACTAAGGAACTAAGGCTAATAAAATGATAGACAAAGACTATGTTGATTCATGATTGTTGGAATTTTGGAATTTAGAACATGAATCCCTTAGTAATGCTTAAGTTTGTATCTGTGCAAAACCCGTATGTCTTATCACTTAGTAATGTTTAGTTGCTTACAAGTTGCATGACTAGTGAATCATGATTGATGTTACTATGTCTAAGTCAATGAGTCATATAGACATAGTAATATAGGATATAGTTGATAAAAATCATAAGATAAGTTATAAAAAAATATAAAAAAATAAATTCTTTGATATCTCATTGTGTGGGATGTGAACTTGTTATAAAAAAGAATTAGAAATATCAAAAGTTAAAATAAGAAAGCTTAATAAATTTACTATATTACTCTTATTTAATCGGTAGAATGGTAGAAAAGATTCAGAAGAGTTATTTCAATTTTTGTTGCGTTTATTAATCGGCGAAGCGGTAAACGATAGAGCGGTAGACGGATAATATTATTTTATTACCATTTTGTGCAGTTTAATAATCGATTAGATGGTAGAGCGGATAATCAGCTACCCTTTACACCCCTAATCACATGAATGCACGTCCGCTCGACTCCAATTCTTCGAGCTTCAATCGTGTGAGCATGTATCCCCTCGACTCCAATTCTTTTTGTAGTTATTCAATTTCGATACTAGTGACAATCCTTATTAATTTCGGTAGTTAGATATATTTTTCTAGGGAATTCATTGGTTAGGTAGTACTAGTCCCTGTGGGATCGATCTGGACTCATCCAGTATATACTTCGTGCGATACATATGCTTGCGTACAGGTGAATTTTTATTGAATTGTTTGCACCCAATCAATGCTTCGCCTTGTCCCTTACAGAAAATGGAAACACTATCAATTCGATCACATCATCCAACACCCCATTAAATATTTCAAAAAGTCGGCTAGATGGGAATTCGGATCCTCGTTAGGCAATCCTCCAAATTGCACAGAGGCTTGGATCATCTGAATCATAGCTGGCTTGGTTTCAAAATTTTTTGCCTGAATCGCAGGCCTTCTTATGCTCAAATGCATACCCCTGACTAAGCTATCGTAACTCGCTCAAAGATCTCGGCTCTAGTTCTTCAACCATATTTCTCTCTCTTCCTGATATATACTGCTGCCACAAATTGGCTCTTATAGTCCTTTCGATCTCTGGATCGTAAGACAACATGGCGAAACTTCTTTCAGCTTGCATATACTGCAAAAGAGAGAAGTGATAAGCTCAACCAATCTACTTCTACCAAAAACTAAAACTGAGCTAAAACACCAACAAATTGCTAACACACACAACAAAACTGACTAAGTCAGCCACACATAAATTCCAACAAACGCAAAATGCACAAACACGCAAATGCTTAACTAACACAAATGCCAAAACACAAATGCAAAATATTTAATCAAATCTACAACTAATCACGCAATCATGTAAATCAATCCTACAAATTTCTACTCTACAGCTAGATTGCATCTATCGAGCTTGGAATTAATAGCAATTTAAGCAAATCCCGGCAATGGCGCCAAAAATTGTTGGGCGCAAACCGTACCTATAAGGTTCGCCTGTATGCAAACGTACATATCACCTCAAGTAATGATCCATTGAGTTCGGTTAGTCTCCACATGGACTTAGTACATTGCCTATTAAAATTAACACACAATAACAATATCTAACTAACGCAAATTCGAGGAAGTCTCGCAAATGCCCTACAGCAATTGAATGCGATTGAAGCAAATGAATGTTGTTGAATGCTGTAAAATGCCAAAAGCAAACTCACATGCGATGAAAGCTGGAAGGAAGGAGCGAAGGGTGTGATTCAAATACTTCATGCAGATTTCATGCACATACTAACCTATTGGATGATATGACACGCAGCTTGCGGATCGGAGAATTATGTACGCACATTCCCCTTTCGAGGAAGTTACAATTGTGTTCCCTTAGTCAGCTCTATTATCTTTCGATCTCTAGAGTCTGATTAGAGAATCCCTTGCGTTTAGCACATATGGCCATGTGCATCAAGTGCTTTTTCCTAAATCAACTTCCACATTCCTCACCGATCTATGTGGGTTTCAGAATTACACGCTAATCAATTGTGTGTCAATCCTAACATACCCTACTGGGATCAATTACGACATCAGATAGACAACTAATTAGGCGCCAAGCAATTAGTCATGCAACACTCTACATTGATCACACTAAAATAAGATTGATTACCCAAAACAGAATTAGTAACATGAATTCATACATTAAGTGCATTTCAAATTTCACCCCCTAAGGGGAAATTTAGCTTCACATGCCGGAGATTGGAATTTAATTCCAATCCAATACATTCAAGTGCATGTTAAGCATAATACAAACAGATACAGATAAAATAGAATCAAAAGAAGAGCATAAGCCTTCCATTTTTACTCCCAGTATTTTCCTAATCCCTTGCTTTGAGCTCCAACAATAATTTCCCTTTCGCTCCAATGCAGGCACAGCCACCAAGGTGCAGAGACGCGATCCCAAAAAGTTTTTTAACTTCTACTAATAGGGGAAGCTCGGATTACCATAATTTACGGTAACTTAAGTGCCCCAGCGCTATACAGCATTGGGCACTCTCCACAGCGCCATGTCTTGGCGGCGGAGAGACGCCATGGTGTCCCAAGCCATTGCAGCTGCTTCATATATTGGCTGTGGTGTCGGCACCCACACCGTAGCATCAGGCACTTGGACGTTTTAATAACTATGTTGTGCCTTCAGTCCAGTGCTCTTGCACTAGGACCTAAAATTCGCTGGAGTGCAAACTCTTGTACCTCAGTGCTGAGGTTCAGCACTGTGGTGCTCAATCCAGAAACTAGATTGTCTTCATAGTGTTCCTGCAGAGCGCAGTGGCGCTCGGCACTTAGCCTTATTCCTTTGCTGCTTATGACTTTGTGTCATAGTACGGCATCGGCCACTGTTATTTCTTCTGACTACTCAATGTTGTGGCCCCTATGGTGGTGTCGTGTGGCCTTTGCATTTTCTCCTTTTGAGGTCATTTTGGCCCATATTCGCCCAGTTGTGCCAAAATCACTTCTGATTGGTGTATTTCACATTTTTACTCTTTAACCTAAAATAAAACACCAAAATTAAGTGAGAATCAACTCACAAATTAATATAATGCAGGCTCAAATCTATGAACATTTTACACGAATCATCTGCAAGGTACTTAATTAATACCCAACAGTTGAATTAGATGAATTAGGCATTTAGAAGTAGAATCACACCCCTTTATTCTTCTAGAAGAGTTTTACCATAGTCTAGGTTCGATAGTAGTATAGGATCTAATTTAATTCACTTGAATATCGTCTTGATCCATAGAAAGAGTGAACCGAAGGAGTAAATATGAGGCACCAACAAATAGTTGCGATTGGAGGCAATAAGGCTGATGAAAATTAGAACAGGGGTTTAAAATATTTTGGAGTCCCACAAGTAGAAAGGATGCATCCAAGCATCTATAGACTGGCCATTCTAGTGAATACCATTGAAGTTAAGCCAGCCATTATACAGATGATTTAGACAGAAGTGAGATTGGGGTTTTACTAAACGATGATCTGAATGCACAAATTTTAAGGTTTTCAGAAATATGTGATACATTTACACAAAATTGGGGGTCTAATGATGCCATTAGACTAAGTCTGTCCCCGTTCTCTTTGTGGGACAAGGCAAAGTATTGGTTACACTTACTTTGAGTTAGTTCCATTAGCACTTGGAAAGACTTGACACAAACATTTCTAGCCAAATATTTTCCACTACCAAAAACAATCAAGCTGAGAAAGGACATAATATCATTCTTGCAAGGGGAATTAGAAACATTTATGAAGATTGGGACAAATTTAAAGAGTTACTAAGAAGACGTCACACCACAAACTCCCCAAGTGGATGCAAATTCAAACCTCTATCATGGTCTGCTAAAACCAAACAAGAATTGTTATTGATGCAGCAGTTGGAGGGGTCCTCATGGACAAATCAATTGACAAGGTTTATGATTTTCTGGAAGAGATGTCCACAAACGATTATCCATGGCAGTCTGAGAGGACAGGTGGTAGGAAAGTAGTAGGAGTATATAAGATTGATGTTATTACAACCATTCTTGTACAATTGGTAGCTTCATCCAAGAGGTTGGATGCTTTGAAAGAAAATAAAGTGCAAACCCAATTTGTGACTTGTGAGATTTGTGGAGGTAGTGGTCTCAAGAGTGAAGTTTTCCTGTCGCCAAAGGAGATAATAAGTTATTTGGGAAACGACTTAAAGATTTACAACCCTTATTCCAACAACTACAATCCATAGTGGAGAAACTGAAATGACTAGGAAGAAGAAACACCCAAAATCGACAAATAGGGTTTCTTATTGATATAACTCATGATGTCCTTTTACAGGAATCAAATCACTTATATAGCTAACTTAAATTAAGGAAAAACAGTAATTAACTAAAATTAATTAAACAATAAAGGGTCGTTACAATCCCGTGCCCTTCAAAACAGCCTTGTCCACAAGGCTTGAACTCAGGAAACTTCTTTGAATCTTGGATGCATCCTCCCAAGTTGCATCTTCCGGAAAGGAGTTAGACCAATGAATCAACCATTGAGTCGCAGCATGGTTGTTTTGTTTGATGACGCGTCGATCTAAAATTGACACAGGTTCTAACTGCAAGTGACCATCTGCATGCATTGTTGGTAAGGTAGTGATTGGAGTGACAGCCTCTCCAATTTTTTTCTTTAAACATGAGACATGGAAAACTGGATGAATTCTGGAATCTGGAGGCAATTCTAACTTATAAGCAACTGTTCCAATCTTCTTAATAACATTATAAGGTCCATAGAAACGAGAAGACAACTTCCTATTGCCTTGCATTGATAAACTAATTTGTTTATAAGGCAGCAATTGAAGAAACACCATATCACCTACTTCAAAATTTCTCTCAGACTTCTTCTTATCAGCATACAACTTCATTCTTGCTTGAGCTTCAACCAAATTAGCTTTCAATAACCTTATCATAGCCTCTCTATCTCTTAAACTCGAATCCACAGCAGCCACACTTAATTCACCAGGGATATAGGCAATATGAGAAGTTGGCGGTCGTCCATAAACAACTTCAAACGGTGTCATACAGGTGGACATATGATAAGAAGTATTATACCACCATTCAGCCAAGGAAAGCCATTTTACCCACTCCTTGGGTCTATCACCTGTCATGCATCTTAAATATTGTTCCAAACATTTATTGACAACCTCTGTCTGACCATCAATTTGAGGATGATAAGCTGTACTCATTAGCAAATTGACTTTCAGCAAGGAAAATAAATTTTGCCAGAAGTGACTTGTGAAGACTTTATCACGGTCACTAACAATAGAGCTAGGCAAACCATGCAATTTATAAACATGATCTAAGAATAACTATGCAACATCTAGAGCAGTATATGGATGACTTAAAGGAATAAAGTGAGCATACTTACTCAGCCTATCAAAAACCACAAAAGTAACTTGTTTGCCACTTGACTTAGGCAACACTTCAATGAAATCCACGGATATATCAGTCTAATTGTGCACAGGAATTGGTAATGGTTGTAACGGCCCAGGAGATAAAACATTTTCATGTTTATTCCTTTGGCAATAATCACAAGCTGCCACAAAGGAACAAATATCTTTCCGCATTTTCTTCCAATGCAAAGATCGTCGAATTCTTGCTAATGTCTTTTTAATACCTGCATGCCAATGTTCTGGCCCACCATGAGCCTCAGTCGTAATTAGTTGCTTCAAACCAGAATGTTGTCCAACCGAAAGTCTTCCTCTATACTTAAGCAAATTGTTTTCCCAGGTGAATTTCGAATGGGAGGTTGGTGTAATAAATATTTCCTGAATTAAATTCTGAATTGCTGGATCTTGTTGCCACTCTTGCTAGAGTTGCTCCACCCAAGTACGGACAGGATACGAGATCGCCATCAACGACGCAGGTGGAGTAGGTTCATATAATCTAAATAAAGCATCAGCAGCCTTATTTTCTTTTCCACTTCTGAAAATGATTTTAAAATCATAACCAATTAGCTTAGTCAACCATTTTTGCTATATAGGCATAGATATACGCTACTCCAATATATATTTCAAGCTGAAGTGATCAGTGAAAATTTTGAAATGCCTCCCGATTAAGTAAGGTCTCCATTTTTGTACTGCAAACACCACAGCTACCATTTCTTTTTCATAAACTGATAATCCCAAGTTTCTTGGCGACACTGCCTTACTCAAATAAGATATGGGCCTCCCATCCTGCAAAAGTACTGCTCCTATTCCATCTCCAGAAGTATCACATTCAATAATAAAAGTTTTCCTGGAGTTAGGCATTGTCAACACAGGCGCGGAGCGCATTGCTTTCTTCAAACGAATAAAAGCTTCTTCAGCTGATTGACTCCAGAAAAAATTATCTTTTTTAAGCAATTTGGTCAATGGTTTACTAATCTTCCCATAATCTCTTATAAATCTTTTATAGTATCTAGTGAGGCCCAAAAATCCCCACAACATTTTCATGGAAGAGGGTTGTGGCCAGTTCTGTATACGTGTGATCTTAGCAGGATCAGTAGCAACTCTTTGTGCCGAAATTGGATGCCCCAAATATTCTACTTGCTCCTTAGCAAAAGAACTCTTAGATCTTTTGACAAACAACTGGTTGCTAGACAAAACCTCCAATACTAACTCCAATTGCTGCAAATGTTCAGCCCCGTCAGAGCTATAAACTAGTATATCATCAAAAAATACAAGAACAAATTTTCTCAAGTAGGGTTGAAAAACTTCATTCATAAGGCGCTGAAATGTTGAGAGTGCATTTGTAAGACCAAAGGGCATAAACAGAAATTCATAATGTCCTTCATGAGTTCTAAATGCTGTCTTATGAACATCACTAGGATGTACACGAATCTGATGGTAGCCCGATCGCAAGTCCAGTTTAGAGAAGAACTTAGCCCCATGTAATTCATCTAAGAGCTCATCAATCACTGGTATAGGGAATTTATTCTTGATAGTGATAGTATTTAAAGCACGACAATCCACACACATTCTCCAAGTGTCGTCCTTCTTCCTAACTAAGAGAATAGGGGAGGAAAATGGACTCACACTCTTCTGTATACTGCCCGCTTCCAACAATTCCTTAACCATCTGTTCGATCTCAGCTTTTTGCACATGTGGGTGTCTATAAGATCTAATATTTGGTGGACCACTATCAGGTAATAAAGGAATTCTGTGTTTATGAGTCCAAGGTAGTGGAAGACCCTTAGGTTCCAAAAATACATCCTTATATCAAGTGAGGAGATGCTTCAAATCTTCTGAGTTCTGTTCAAAAGATTCTATAGCAGTTAAAGAATGAGAACATGTTTCAATGAATCAAGAAAAAATATGGACAGCAGCCACTTGAGGTACCTATTTAAGATCCGTCACCATATGAGCAGCTGAAACCAGCTTTAGGGGTCCTGATGTAGCCCCTCGTAACACCATTCTCTTTCCTTCCCATTGAAACTCCATCCACAAGTTCTTGAAATCCCACAAAATTCGACCCAACTGAGATAACCATTGGATACCTAATACCATATCACAGCCACCCATGGGAATTAATCTCATGTCAGCCTTGAACTCTTTTCCTTGCATACTCCAAGCTAATTGTTTACAATTTGAAGTACTAACAATTTTTGTGCCATTAGCTACTGCTACCATTACAGGCTTTGCTTGCAACACTTCACAACCTGTACGTTTAGCAACAAACACATCAAGAAAATTATGTGTGCTTCCCGAATCGATTAAAATAATAACACCTATCTTCTTTATATTTCCTTCAATTCGCATGGTTTGATGAGAGGCAGCTCCAGCCAGTGCATGAAGTGATACAAGGGAGTCCTCTTCTTCATTGTCTACTTTCTCCATCACTGGTTTCCTCATCATCTTCCCCTTCCAACAAGTAAATCTGACACCGGTTGCATCTATGTCCAGGTACAAACTTCTCATCACAGTAATAGCACAACTTCTTATCTCTCCTCTCTTGCATTTCTACAAGAGTTATGCGCATTATTGGAGGGATATTTCCTATAAACTCTATTTTGTTTCAACCATAGGTGTAACAGGCGAGAATGATGGCCTTGTTGAACTCTTGGCCTCCTAAATAATTTCTTCCGTGGTATTTTCTTGTAACAAGGCTAAACCAACCACTTGAATCAATATTTTTGGCAACATAGTTACCTGATTTTTTATAGCATCTTTCAACCCACTCGTGAAACATTGCACAAAGAAAATTTCAGGCAATCCTCTTGTCCTGGCCATAAGTGCTTCAAATTGTTCTTGGTAGGTCCTTACCGTTGAAGTCTGTCTTAGTTTAGTAAGTTCACCAACCGGATCATCATAAATACCTGGTCCAAACCTCTCAATTAAATCAGTAGAAAATTGCTGCCAACATGGGTCTGTAATAGCCAATCCCACCATATCAGATTCAACTACTCCATTATATTTAAAAAAACGTTCACAGTTGTAAACCCATCCACTATGATTATCTCTGGAAAAAGTGGGAAATTTTAATTTACAAAATTTGGTTTGGGAATAAGGCATACCGAAATTAAACCCATATCTTTGCTTTGTAGAAATAGTAGTTCCACACTCTGATAACATTCCGGCTCCCTCAGACTTCCCTGTCATCTGATCCAGTTTAAGATTTAACGCTGCCATCATGCGGGAAAACTCCTTCAACTCTTTCTCTTGTTGATCAGAAGCCTCCTTCAACTGTTGTACTGTATCTTCCAGCTTTCGCTTTTCCTGTGCTCTAGTCCCCTCTGCCATTTTTATGGTCCAGATCGCCACTCTGATACCAATGAAACGACTAGGAAGAAGAAATACCCAAAATCGACAAATACGGTTTCTTATTGAAATAACTCACGATGTCTTTTTACTGGAATCAAATCACTTATTTAGCTAACTTAAATTAAGGGCAAAACAGTAATTAAATAAAATTAATTAAATAATAAAGGGTCGTTACAGAAACCTCTCAATCTTTGGATGGCTGAATAATGAAGGGGTCTCATCTTCGATGGAGCAAATGAAGCAGCTTGAATTCCCACCTCAGGGTAATTCCTAAACCTATTTTCATGGACCATGTCTAGAGGATGTCGAACAAATATTGCAAAGTCAAGTAGCTAATATCAGGAACTTGGAGATCCAAATGGGTCATCAAGTTAGTACAATTAATACTCATCCACAAGGAACTCTCACTAGTGATACAGAACCAAATCCAAAGGGACGAGTGGAGCAATTCAATACGGTAATGTTGAGGAGTGGACTAAAAGTTGGAGAAAGATATGTTGATGTGGGTAAAGCTAGTTAGACCCCAATCCAGGTGGGAACCAATGTAGAAATTCAGCTTAAATAAATCCACATCCCTCTAAAGGAAGTGCAAGCACCTCTTCCCTTGAGGCCTGAGGAATAAAGGCCAGTTGGTCAAGTAATTAAAGAAGACCAACAATTTTATCCTCCTCCACCATTCGCCAAAAGGATGAGAAATCATAAAGTGGATGATGAGTTCAAAATTTTCTTTAAGTGTTCATAAAACTTCATATTAACATCTTTTCTTGGAAGCATTGGAGAAAACGCCTAACTACACAAAGTTTATCAAAGAAGCATAAGCTAGAAGATTTGAAATCGTGGCCCTCACAAAAGAGTGTAGTTAGTGTGATTCTGAAAAATAAATTTTCACCCAAATTACAAGATCAAGGAAGTTTCACTTTCCTTTGCACTATTGGGAGCAAAATCATTGGAAATGCATTGTGTGACTTAGGTACAAGTGTCAATATCATGCCTAGTTCACTTTACATGAAATTTGGTGTGAGTCTCCAGCAACTACGGTGAAGCTTATGTTAGCTGATGGTTCTATTACTCACCCCAAGGGGCTGTAGAAAATGTGTTGGTAAAGGTTAAGAAGTTCATTTACCCTACTGATTTTATTGTTCCAGACATAGAAGAAGATGCAGAAATGTCTCTTACCTTTGGAAGACCATTTTTGGTAACCTCTAGGACCTAATTGATATGGAGAAAGGAGAGATCACCATAAGATCTGTGAAAAATGCTTGCATTACTTTCTATAAGGCCACACAATGAAAGAAAAGAAAAGGAGAAATTTGATGAAACCAAGACGGTTGAGAAGGTGACCTAAGGGATTCACCATATTAAACCTCCTAATCCATATAAAGACCCTTGAGCCGACTAAGATAAATTTACATCCATAGAGGGAGCGATATGGTTGAGTATGGATGAATGGCCTTCGGCTACTAAGAAGGTGGATTCCCAAGCTAGGAATGAAGCAAACGAATTATGGCCCATTCCAAAGTCACGTGGAAGGGGCAAAGAAAATTGCCAAGAAGCAGATGGAAATGTTCACAACCATCTCAAGCATTCCCAAAGCTAGCTCTTCAGTTCTCAAAGCACCCCTATCAATCATTCCAAAGTTTTAGGAGACAACGCAAGAACCAGAGGGGTCATGGAGTGAGCTACAGTTCCCCTTTCTAATTCTTCGATAGATCATGTATAAGGTAGTTAAATAAAGATCAATCAAGGACTATAAAATTGGTGCATCTTAGGAGGCAACCCAAGTGGGGAATATTAGGTTAGTTTTAGGCTGACTAGGAAGTCCATTGGCTACTTTTGAAATTAGGAACTAAATACAAGCAACTTTGCTATTTTCGATTTGGAGAACACTCTTTAAATTTTTGCATATTCACCACATATGACATGTACAGAGTTTTGGATTTTATGCAATGGTGAATTCCTAGACTCCATTCTTTAAATAAAAATATCTCATGATCTACAGTTCTTTGAAAATGTTTAAAATTAGTTGTGGTTGATTTCATTTTAGAGTAGCATATTGTGATTTAATACTCAATATTGTCATTTCACCATAAGCACGTTTCATGTGAATTGATTTGATTTCAAACGGTAATTTTTTGAGTGTGGAGGTGTGTTTATAGAGGTGTTGATATTTAGGATAGTTTAGACAAATAGAACAATTATGAATAAATGAGAAAGAGAATCTTTGAAAGCAAAGTTCGAAGAAATATTGTGAATGGTTTTTGTTGTACACAGACGTTGTGGTCTTGACCGACGCCGTGGCATCCACAGATAAAGACTCCATGCATTGGTGTGAGATACAGTGTTTGATTTCAATTTTCTTTCACAATGTGTGTTTTGGCTTGTATGTTTTATTTCTGTGTTTTTTTACATTGGTTTGTTTTGTATGCTTTTAAGTTTTTTTGTTTTTGTTGAATATAAAGAAGCCACCCATAAATATCACTTCCATTGGCATTCCTTGGGATATTTTGCATAATATGTCTCTCATTCTTCACTAAGGTTGGACAACAACATATCGAAGATAAGCATAATCATATAAGGTGGTGTCACTAGGGTTTTTTTACCCCTTCTTCTTATACTTTCATTTTCCTTACATTGATAAAATTTGCAGGTTTTCATTTGTATATACATTAGTGCAAATTACATCAATGTTGATAATCATGAATGCATTTTCAAATTGAATGTTTAAACATGTTTTGAATTGTATTAGATGTATGTTTAGACATAATTTGCATTATGAATCTGGGATAAGATGTTTTGCATGCATTATGTTTGGAGAATAAATTTGAGTGGTGGTAGCCTATTTTTCTTTTATAGTTGGATGATGAGATAAAATCTTTTAGAAGGAAAGAAACCATCCACAATCCAATTCGAATGTGGCTAAACTCACCAATGTGACCTTGTTGATTGATGGTGGTTGGGTACTTGATTTTTTTTAGTATATTAGGAGTAATTTCAACGAAACTCAAGGCAAAATAGATGAAAATTACCACCAACTATATGACTTAGGCAACTTTTGGACCCATAGAGCATTTCCAGCCACCAATATGCATACCATAGTTAACCAAGTTTGGGTCTTCATGAACCGTTTAACTTTTCGTAACATAAATCTTTAGCAAATAGCCTTTTGAATTATCTTGTTTCTTTTTAAATGTTTATATCTTTAGGTTGCATGATTGAACTGAATTGGAGTTTGGGCTCTTTGTGAGACACAAGATCTTCACATCAACAGCTCATACAGGCACATAAATTCCCAAAAGACAATAGAACAAAGACAGCTGAAGCATTATGGCATGAATGTAGGAGAACGAGGAAAATGCGATTCCACTCAGCTATAGGATCCTCTCACAGGAAAATGAAATTAGTTCAGAAAAACAGACTGTAGCTGCAAAGGAAGACATCCCACATTCCCCAAAACAAAATAGGAGGAAGTCTAAAAGGGTGAAATACTGGACTAAGGATGTCAGCACACTGTATCAGAACTCTCTCACGAAGGACAAAGTCAGGTGGAGCAGTAACAGAAGATGGCATGCTAGTTGGTGAATGAAAAAATGGCAGTACAATGAGGAGATCAGTGGTAATACACAGCCGTCATCGCATACAAAAATATCTTTCATCTTCTCCAGTCATAAATTGGTCATTCTTTTGAAGATGACCCGAATGAGGTGGTTGAAATTACACAAATGGGCGATAAAAATCACCGTTATGAACAAGTTTGCACAAGCTCCCTACATGTCTCTACAAAGTTGCAGCTCTCAGTCAAAATCTTCTTTCATATTAGTTAATTTTTTGATAATCTCGGCAGGGATGGTAAGTGGGTATAACTCATCTTTTTGGAGCTCTTGTGATATGCAGGTCATGGTAAATGTCGCTAATTGGAGGAGATTCGGGCGGATTGCATTTAAAAGCAGGCTCAGAAAGACAATGATCTATTGGCTGGTACCTGGGTCTTGCCAGATTGCCACGTGGGTTTCCCCAAATATCAGGTTCCTTGTATCTGACCAATCCACCTCTATATCACATATTAATACACTGATCAGTCCATATATCGTCTCCCTTGTTCAGTTTCCCGTCCAATTCAAATATCTGAAAATCCTTCCTACTGCACCCCGAACAAACAAAAGTCAATCTCCCATTTACTGTCATATTAACACCCTTCTTGAAGTGAGTCGGTGCCACGTATATCCAAAAACAGAAAATCCTCACCATACCCGGCAGATTTGGGATAACTTTATGCTACACGAACATTTAATAACACCAACAACCAGCAAACATTCTTCGTGGTACTTTCACCTTAAAAAGAGATCAGAACTGGTTAGTATTCTGTGTGCTATGTCTTACATTTCCTGCTTGCAGCTTCTTCTTCTGACCTCTTTTCCAAATATGGAATCTCCTCCTCGTGAGAACTCGAAGACCATGAAATACTGCCAAAAAAGCGGCCTTTACCAGTGGTTTTTAATCGCCGGTAAAGGCCCCAAAACCGCCGGTAAAGTACTTACCGGCGGAAACATTATCGCTGGTAAACGGAGCGACGGTAAAGTCGTACCGGCGGTCATAACGCGCAAAATAGCGCCGGTAATTTACAGGCGGTTTTGACCGCCGGTATAAAATACGTATAAATTACCGGCGAAAAATAAAACGCCGGGAAATATTTACTAAAGTCCTTTACCGGCGGTTTAAAACCACCTGTAAATAATTTTAAAATTGATTACCGGCGGTTTTAAAACCACCGGTAAAAATCGTTAATTTTAAAAAAAATTATTTGTAAATGTTATTTTTCCCTGTTTGGATGCATCATCATTCATTACATATCCTGTTTCATTCATTCCACTAATACAAAAATTTAGATGACTAAAGTTGCACAAATTAATATACTAAAAATAAATAACGCGTTGAACAAAAATTAAAGGTTACTCGAAGAACGATAATGTAATTGAACTTAACTACACTGAGTAATGTATCATTACAAGGAACGAATATCAATGGAAATTGTTACTCAACCATTCCATCTTCCTGAGTCCCCAACTTAATGCTCTCCACTAGGATTGGCATTTTCATTATCATCGCCTGCATCAATAAATTAAAAAATCAATTAATATATAATTAAAAATAATGATCATCACCCACCATAATTAGTTAAAAACAAAGGTATAACATACCATGATGTTGATGTTGATGTGATTGCGTCAAAATGGCGATTTGCTCTCTCATAATCGCTAACTCCCTCTGTGTGGCAGCCTCTTTGTTCTTCAACTCCGTCACTTCCTCCCTCAGTGATGCAGCTTCTTGAATGGACGCTGACCTGCGTGGCCGACCCGCCGCCCGATCATGTACATAACCATGGCCAAAACCTCTCTCGTATCTACCGTGATGTCCACCATGCAGATGATCCAATACGGATCTCAAATCTTCAGGGTCTCTCGATTCAGAGACCTGGCGAGCGATGGCTTCTGCACGTAAATGTTCCTGCAAAACACATTATAGAAATATATTAGTCTCCTATCTTATATAGTAACTTAAGAATTATGTTAACTTAGAAACTTACACATTTTTCTCGTGTGGCATCAGTAGGAAACGTCCCATCCTTTTTCCTGTGCGCCCCAACGTAACCATGAAACAGACTAAAAGAATCCCCTTGTTCATTTTTCTGTTTTCAAAAACATTAATCCATTAATAAACTGTCTTCGTGTACTTATGAAAATTACAAAAATGAGAGGATGAATACTTACCTATTGCTCATAGTACCGAGGCAATGACCTGGTCCCGAGAGTGTGAATGATGTTTTGCTTAGACCGATTGATCTTGTTCTTCTTCGACATTTCCTTCACTTGTTCTTGCTCCCAATAAGCCAGTAAAAGATCCCACGAATCTTGAGTAATGGTCGGGATGGGAGTAGTTGCATACTCTTCCGGGTTCCTGCCTTCAACGTAGTCTCTCCTCAAGTAGCACCGATTATCCCTAATTAATTTTTGAAGAATGGGCTTAAGGAATTTTTTTGCCTCCGTACTCTTGAGCTCTGTTGTTCCATCATCATCAACCCACTTGTACGATTGCTACAAAGACAAATAAAAAGCATTGATCAAATTAGAGTGCCAATAGAGTGACATATCTATATGGAAAGAGATAATTTCAATTAGCTAGGTTGGATATGTACCGACATCGCCTCGAACCATTGATCAAACCTGTCACGTTGGGCCCTCCACATTTTATGCGAAACAAAATACCGTTCTAGACGGCAGTCGGAGCCAACCATGCGTGAAAAGTTTCCCGCTTCCACATTAGTCATTTGACCATTTTTGAACACGACTACATGTTTCTCCCTAAATTGGGCATGAGTGAGGTCGCCTCGCAGGACCTCTACCAGCCTGTGTAGGAGTCGGTGGTGGTTCTTCGGTGGCTCCGCCTCCTCCGGGTGGCAATGTCTCATCATCGCCGAGGTCTGGATCCTGTGTCTCCAAGTCCTCTATTCCGATTAACGGTTCAACAAATTGTGATGGACCTACCATATATATATCACAAATGCGTGAGTTAGTAAATTGTCTCTAAGGAATACACAAAATTTGTTAGTCTATCTCATGCTTACCGTGTGAATCAGAGTCCGGGGGATGTATAGCTTGAGAACCAGTTCCTAATATCCCAAGGTTCTGAATGAAAACAATCCCATAAATTAAAAACCTTGACGTCATAAAAATTAAGAGGCGACATAATTGTAACTCAAATATTGTACCTGTCTTACGTGTTTCATCAACTGGTTTTTTTCCTTTATCCTTCCTAGGTGGCATTTTTCTGCAAAACAATAAAACAAAAAAATAACAGTTAGGTACTTGTTACTGATATTTTGAATGTGCATAATAAGATTGGTGGAAACATACATTGATTTTCATTCAACTCTTCCCTGTGAACCCTCAGTCCTGCACCAAGTTCTCTACGCACCCATACAACATCATCATCAGGGTCCAATGGTTGTACGAGACCCACTGATGGATCCTGGGCCTGCAATACTGCCTCATCTGCTATTGCACTAGCATGAAGGTTGACTACAGGGACCTCATACGTATCCCTCGGTTTCCAGCGGCAAACCACACTCCACTCAGGTGTAAGTGGGTCCACTGAATAGAAGACCTGTTGTGCTTGCGATGGGAGAATGAAGGGCTCATCTTCGTAACTTCGTTTGGTTGTGTTGACCAGAGTAAAGCTATTCTCGTCTAGCTTCCTTCCACCACCACCCATGTCAAACCAAATGCATTTAAATAAGTGCATTAGATCAAATGTGCCTATGTATACACGAAGGACAGTTTGTAGGACGCCGTAAAATATCTCTTCCTCCTCGCCTACAGTGGCAACACCACTGTTTTGAATGACCCGCTTATTGTCAATCGAACTCGATTCAAACTTGAACCTATTCGTGAAGAACCCTTTGTATGAGTGGGCATCATATCTTGGCCCTTGTGCAAGCATAATAAGTTTTCCATCTACTTGCCCAAGGTTGCACATATCCCTCACCTGATTAACATTCAAGAATAAGCCATAATGAACTTAAAAACAAGTAGAACATAGAACCTGTGTAAAACACTTACGTGATCTTTGAACCACTGGACAAATCCGGTATGTTGCTCCTGTTGTATTTGAGCATCGGACCATTGAGGGTGCAACCTTCTCAAATTTTCTTTATGTGTCCTAGGATCATAGAGAGTACAGTACGTGTGCTGAAATTATTTATGTTGCATCATAAAATGGAAAGCCTATTGAAAAAAGTACTTACATCATGTATGGGTCGATCTGCTGGTAGTTCAGCAAGATGAATCTGTGTATCTGGTACGATTCCTCCCTTGATATTAAATAAGGATGGGGCGCCCCAAGAGGACCTTCAACGTAACGGACCGGCCTATCTAACTTAGACTCCATTCCATCGATATATCTTGAACAAAAAGTGGTTACTTCTTCCATTAGGTACCCTTCTGCAATAGATCCCTCGGGGCGAGACCTGTTACGAATGTAATTCTTTAGTGTTAATAGGTGTCGTTCAATTGGGTACATCCACCTATACTGGACCGGTCCACATAATTTGGCCTCCGTAGCTAGATGAACTGTCAGATGCACCATGACATTGAAGAAGGACGGCGGAAAAATCCTTTCCATCTTGCAAAGAATAAATGGGATTGCCGCCTCTAGTCTTTTCAGCTTACTCACATCAACTGTCTTTGCACATAGGTCTTTGAAGAATGCACAGAATTCAATTAACACCTTCGAAACAGGTTTCGATATAGACTTTCTCAATGCCACTGGAAGAAGTTGTTGCTTCAAAATATGATAAACATGACTCTTGAGCCCAACAATTTTTTTCTCCCGCACTTGAACATTGCTCGAGATGTTTGATGAATACCCTGTTGGTAGTTTCATGTCTTTCAAAATACGCAAGAACCTGCATTTTTCTTCTTTTGACATATTATAGGACGCGTGTGGTATAACCACTTTACCAGCAACTTTAAGCGAAGGTTTTGGGTGCAAAGACTTCCGAATCTTTAACTTTTGCAAATCTAGTCGTGACTTGATGTTATCCTTCGATTTTCCATCTTTCTGCAAGATAGTGTTCAACAGACTCTCGTAAATGTTTTTCTATATATGTATGACATCTAAATTGTGACGAACCAGAAGAGTCTTCCAATAAGGTAGTTCAAAGAATATGCTTTTTTTCTTCCACCCTTCTGGTAATGGACGGCGTGCCACGGTGGTGTGGGATGTACCCTTACCAAATTCAACATTATCACTGTCTTCCCACATGTGTAAAATTTCATCTCCTGATAGTGCATGGGGTGGTATTTCATATTCTTCTTTGCCATTGAATGATTTTTTATCCACTCTCCAAGGATGATCTTCCGGTAAGAACCTACGATGTCGTAGGTAAACATTTTTCCGACTGCAAGGAAGATAAATGGAACCATGCTGAACATGACATATAGGGCAAGCTTTGTAACATTTGGTGCTCCAGCCCGACAACATGCCATACGCTGGGAAGTCTGATATAGTCCACAGGACTGCTGCGCGCATCTGAAAAAATGAGCGTGTTTCAACATCGTACATCTTGACCCCTTCTGCCCATAACAATTTCAACTTATCAACCACAGGTTGGAGATAAACATCAATGTCATTACCTGGTGATTTCGGTCCATCAATGAGAAGTGTCATGACAAAATTACTCTCTTTCATTGCAAACCAAGGGGGCAAATTGTAAATGGAAATGATGACAGGCTATGTACTACGGCTCGAACCAGTTCCAACCTTAAAAGGACTGAAACCATCGCTAGCCAATCCAAGTCTAAGATTCCGTGAATCGGCACTGAAAGACGGATGTTCTGCGGCGAAGTGTTTCCATGCCACAGAGTCCCTAGGATGACTCATTCTCCCTTCTACATCCACTGGAGCTGACCCATGCCATGTCATCAATGATGTTGTTTTCTCGGACATAAACAACCTTTGCAGTCTTGGAACCAACGGAAAATGTCGGACAACCTTTGCTGGCATCAAATTTTTTCTCTTCCCACTACCTTTTTTCTTAGTCCACCTTGACATCTTACACCATGGGCAGCTGTCTAAATCACTATTTTCATTTCTGTACAGTATGCAATCATTCGGCATGCATGAATTTTCTTGCAATCTAACCCCAAGTCTGCCATTAATCTCTTTGACTCATACCAATTTTTGGGAACTGTGTTATCCGGGGGAAGAACGTCCTTGAAAAGCGCAACCACATCGGAGAAAGATTTGTTACTCCATTTGTTCAAACATTTAATTTGGAACAAGTGGACCATGAAAGAAAACTTTGAATACTTTTCACAACCTCCATACAATGGCTGCTTCGCCTCATCCATTAATTGCTCAAACCTACGTATTTCCAAATCTTCACATTCACCCTCTATGTTTTCCCCTGCCGCTTCAGCATCCCGCATGAATGCGTCATTTAACAACCTTGACATCTCTGGCCCGTGTCCGGTCTCAATGGAAGCATTTGGCTGTTGCTCAGTGCCTTCCTCACCGTGAAAATGCCAGGTGTGGTATCGAGCAACAAATCCCTCCCTTGCTATATGATACATTACTGTGTCGCAATTAAAAAAATTCTTGTTCTTACACTTGGCACATGGGCATCTTAACTGGCCACTTTCTTGGACACCCAACCTTTGTTTGGCAAACTCCGTGAATAAAACAATCCCATCTGAAAATTCGGGCTGGCACCGGTCAACCTTGGTGGCGTACCGGTACATCCAGCTCCTGTCATTGAGATAGTCCATCTTTGCGATAAACCACAAAGACAAGTTGTAAAAATTGTTACTAGATTATGATTTCAATCCTATTCCATACATGATAATCAGATTTTTTAATGTTATTCTCTCTCCTTCTCTCTCTCTTTCCTCTCTCATACTTAGTTAAAGTGTAAGAGTGGGTAGAGGGAAAGAAAAAGAGAAAACAGCTGAGTGCAAGGATCTGAATTTATCATCTATACTTTATTGTGATCCTAAGTGGCATTGTCCTCATCATATTATCGTAACATCTAACTAATTATCTAATAATTAACTTATGATATTATTTCATGTAGTATTATTATGTTCCAGGATTCTTACCTATATAACTTGATTGCTGAATCTTTCTGGCAATTCTTCAAGCCGGTTTGGAACCACCCTGATCTGGTTTTCTTCCGACCTTTTAAAAAAAGTAGAATGTGAGGAAATAATGTATACAGAAACAAAAAGGACAAATACATAATATTAGTGTTGTGGCCTGGAACTCTTTGCTCTCATGCTATAAGTGTTTATTTGATCAATTCTCATATCTGGGGATCATTACTTCTAAACTGTAATTTACAATAATGAAAAACGAAATGAAATTTCTAAATTGAAGGACTCACTCAGATGGAGGACGACAACAACCAACTTCAATAAGAGTTAAAAATGCAGTGGCGTAGTACTCTTTATGATTCTGAAATGGCCTAATACCTAAGCAACAATAACATAAGTAGCTTAGGTGTCTTGATTCTTAGTCAATTGTTTCACTAAGAGAAGCTGTATTTACTTTTTGATAAAAGATAAGAGGTTTAAGTAATTTCCAGATAGCTAGGATCTCGAGGTTTAAATACAATCAACTTTGTAGTGTTGATATCAAAAACATTAATGGAAAAGATAGAGGTACAGATAAGCCACTGCTGTTCTCATCACCTAGTAATTAAGAAACTTGCCCCAAGATGACCTTTGACATGCGATCAATCGCCTACTCATGTCCTTGATGTTCCTTAATATTGTGAACAACCTAGCCAATAAATTTCACGACAAATATCGGGTGTCAATGTGTCACCTCTTCAATGAATGCTTATTAAGTAATCATGATTAGTTAAAATATCAGAAACTATTTAACAACTTAGTGTGCTTCATGTAGTTCAATATGTCAAACATATAACATACATGATACAAATTCTTCCAAACCTTTCCATGAAAAGTGTGCTCTTTGTGAACCACCAAGCTAGTGAAGTGAAACCAGAAACCCACCCAAAAAAAAAAAAATTCTCACCTCTAGAGATATTTTCAGAATATGACGAATGTGTTATAAACATAACCGAGAAGCAAACTGAGCATGTACACACTTCGACTTCAAAGAAAAAAACACAATTACTTTGCGTAAAAAGTCCTTTACGTACTAGCAATTACTCGTTAGAGTATAAAATTCGTGAGCAAGAATCAAATTACCTATAAACAGATGACATGATTTTAGAAGGAAACGGCACTATATTATCAAGAGTTAAATATCTCCTCAGAAGTAATAATGTACATCCTATCATCGCCCCCAAAGCAGAGAGAACATTTAATTTAGTATTTATTTTGTATGAGGAAACATTTAGTATTTACCGTGCCTGATTTCTATTCCAATTTTAATCATTTACCTATTATAGTTCCCATTCTTCACATTTAAGAAAGTGTATACTTTCCTATTCTACGAATTTAAGAATATTATTCACTTTGAAAACCAAGTGGTACTGGTTGAGAGGATTTTCGTTTTACACTCATTCATCAGCAGAATTAATAAAAAAAAGAAAAGAAAAGAAAAAACGACTGCAGTGAGAAGAAAAGACAAGATAAGACCTTGCTGGAAGAACAGCATGCCACAACTTTATTGAAACATAAAAAGCACATCAAGACACTATGAAGCATTAATCCAATAAAATTATTTTATTATCTTACCAAAAAAAAATTTATTTCATTATCCTACCAAATGAAAATTTTGTATAAAGTTTGTTTTTCTAAAAAGTTGTATAGAGTTTGTTTAACGTGATTCAATGGATTACTAGCATTAATCCAATAAATTATGTATGTTGATAGTCAAAAAAGAATCCATACTTTAGCAGATTTTATCTTATGCTAAAAAAAGTGAAGAGACACTCATGTAGTCGGCACTAACATTTTATAGTAAAAAATTCACTTGAGGACGGCAGCCATACAAAAGGTGAATCATTTAAAATAGCTAAAAAGGCAAACTGAGAGGAAATCGTGTCTTTTTTCGCCCATTCTAATAGTGCAAACATCTAACAACTCGTCCAAAGGCCGAACAAAAACTATGACGATTCTTGAACTCTCATGAAAAGAATAAAAAATAGTAGCAAACCAGTACCAAATTACATGAATCAATGGAAGACTTCATTATTTTTGCAGAAAAGCGAGGAACTTCCAAAGAAAAAAAAACCCTAACCCGAAATACCTATTTTTGCAGAAAGGGGAGGACCTTCCGCAGTGGGGCTGACGCGTTCCCTCGCCGGAAACGGTTGTGGGTTTGATCCTCGCCGGAAATCTGGCTGTGCTTGCTTTGTTCGTGAAGAGAGGGCAGGAAGAAGAAAGGACGAACTTCCGCGCAGAGGACAGGCGAGAGGTAAGGTTGAAAAAAATTTTTAGAAGGGTAAGTTAGGGCTGGGATGCAATAATTTTTACAAGCTTCCCGGTGGTTTTAAACCGCCGCTGAGCCAAACTGGACCACTTACCGGCGGTAAAAACTGCAACGAAAAGTTGCGCTCTTTACCAGCGGTGCTTTACAAACAACCGCCGGTAAAGTTAGTATTACCAGCGGTTCTTTATAAACAACCGCCGGTAAAGGCTGCTTTTTTGGCAGTGAAGGCCAACGAAGCACTACAGACCCCACCCAGGTAAGCGGGATTCAGTTGACGACACCCATATGCAAAACTCGCTCTCTTGGCTAGAAATGGAAAAAACTGTCATTGAAAATGAGTGCGACCTCACCCTGAAGCTGTCCCTGCCTTCGGTGGCCAGAAAGCCTGTTGTTCATCACACTATAGATATCAATTCTGGCACTTTAATCCCGAGTCTCCCAAACACCTTCGGGGTCTCTGTGGTGAATCCAGCCCTTGCGTTTCGACAGACAATAGAGGCATACCAACAGATAGAAAACACTCAAGATGTTCCGCACAAATGGAACATCATGCAGCGAAATATCATAGTCGCTGCCATCGAAACCGTCAATTCGGTCAGTCATTCTCACGGAAGGAAATGTGGAGTGACTCAAACAAACCCTCCACTCGGAACGCTCATTCTCAAACCACCATGAATGGAAGAGAATGGACTGCTAAGGCACACGCCGTACTACTTGCTAGGTAAGTAGCTTAAACTCCCCTTCTATTTAAATGAATAGCATGCTCATTTGGAATATCCGAGGCATCAAGCATGCCTCGGCTTTCCACACTATAAAGCATTACACTCATGTTCATAACCCGGAAATTGTTTTCTTAGCACAAAAAAATACCCAAACTTCGTCGTGGTACCAGCCCAAGGCCTCAGTGGAGGACTTTGTCTTCTATGGGCTGAACATATAGAGTTAATTGTCAATCGTGTAGAAACATTTGGATTAGCTGGTCATATAATGACAACAAAAGGCCTGGTCAATTTTGGATTTATTTAACTCCCTCCAGATTATCGTAGATGGACGGAAGGAATAAATTCTTTGAACCAATGTCTAAGTTCAACTAGAGGACCTTGGGTCCTCGCTGGTGACTTTAATGCTACGATTAATGAAGCAGAAAAATCCTCCCTAGCCCAATATTACAGACCAAATAGGAAATTTAAAGAATTTATTGAACTGAACGGATGGATTGATATTGGCATAAATGGACCATTACATACATGGTCAAATATGCGCTCAGGGTCGAATAGAATCTCAGACCGATTAGATAGATCCTTGTTCAACTCGGATTGGTTGAATAAATTCCCAAACAGTAAAGTATCAGTGCTGCATCGTCTGAAATCAGACCACGCACCACTATTTCTCTCATTTCAGCCTGCACAAACGAAACCTAACATTTTTCGTTATCAAGTCATGTGACAGGAATCGGATGATTATGAGAGGGTGGTATCCACTGCATGGGACTCAATTAAACACCCAAATATGGCCATCTCCCCACCCGACTTTCTCTCCCTTAAATTAAAGGTGGTGGCTGTTGAACTGTCAAGATGGAACAGATCTCATTTTGGCAACTTCCATAAAAGGCTTCGTGATGTTAATAAGAAATTAGTGACTAAGCAAAGGGACATTAGCCTCTCGCCTTTTAACCACGAATTAGTTAGAGAAGTACAAGCTCTTCAACATGATTTGATGAGCCTAATACGTATTAAACATACTCATGAATACAAAAGGCTCGTCAATACCACATTAAGCTAGGTGATGAAAATACACAATATTTTCATACTTTCGCTAGAAATAGGAAGCATACAAATCAAATAAGATCCATCACATTAGAAAATGGGCAGGAATTAGATTCGGAGGTGGAAATTAGAAAAGAGGCAAAGACCTACTTTGAACAGGTCTATTCACTGTCACATAGGGTAGAGGATCCCTCTTATTTTTGCTCAAATTCTACACTTAGTGAACAACAGAAAATAAATTTAGTAAAGCCCATCACACAGAGGGAAATAAGAAAGGCTCTTTTTACCATGGAATCATACAAATCACCGGGCCCAGATGGGTTTCACCCAGTATTTTTTCAACGACATTGGAGTCAAATGAAAGAAGAATTAACCCAGAATATCAATGCTCTATTTAGGTCTGGAAGTATGGAAGAGGAGTTAAATAAAACTTACATCACCCTAATACCAAAAATAAAAGCCCCTAGGACATTCAAGGACTTCCAACCCATAAGTCTTTGTAATGTGGTCTACAGAATTTATTCTAAAGTCCTTGCAAATAGATTAAAGGATGTAATCAACTCCTTAGTGGGCCTTACCTAGTCAGCTTTTATCAAGGGTTGGCAAATTTCAGACCATACACCAGCCCATGAAATTATTAATGCCTTCAAATCCAAAAGGAAGAAAAATTACTACTTTGGAATTGGATTTGCAAAAGGCATTTGATTCTCTGTCATGGAATTTTATTCAATTTATGCTTGAAAAATTCAACTTTCCAAGGCAATGGCAGGATGTTATGTTAGCTTGTATAAAGACCCCAACCTACCAAGTCCTTGTCAATGGGACACCCTCTGATATTATCAAGCCCATGTGTGGGCTTAGACAAGGAGACCCGATCTCCCCGCTCCTATTCATTATGTGTGAAGAGTTGCTGTCATAAAAAAGCCAAAATTTTATTACAGCAAAAAATATCACCCCATGGGCCCACTCACGAGATAGGCCCACAGTTTGCAATTTGCATTATGCCACGATCATTTTTGCAAGGAAAATGCTATGGGCACGGGAGCTGTGCTAGTATTTGTGCACGGATCCACATGGATGGCTTAGGTGGCCATCCATGTTATACCCTAGTCGGAAAAAAAAACCATTGGCCCAACCCTCCCTCTCCTTCCTCGCATTGCTTCCTCAAAATCGGGTTGGCATCCATCTCACTCCGCCCGTCTCGCCCCTTCCCACGGCCTCCCGTCTCGCCCCTTCCCGCAGCCTCCCGTCTCGCTTCCTCCCGCAACCTCCCGTCTCGCTAAACACGATTAGTTAGAAATGGGATCGATTAGTTAGAAATGTTCAAAAAATGGGCCCGATTGATCGAACCTAGAAAAAGATTTGGAACCACGATTACCTCGCTAAACACAGAATTTTCTTATGAAAAATTCTGCATGACATCCTCCCCGTAGGTACCATGTTGAATAACAAAGGTATGAATATATTTACGTATTCTGTCAATCTTAATGCACTATAGCAGCAAACATATGGATGCTCTAGTGCATTAAGATTATGACATTTTCTTATATTGCTAATTGTTACTGCTCTTTGGGAAAAATGGTGTGAGTGTAATTCAAGGGTCTTTAAAGGATGTTTGCGAGAAGTAGATTTCATTTCTCAAAAACTTATTACTTACACCAAACTCAGAAAAGTAAGTGATAAGCTTCCTGAAAAGCCTTCTCGTTTAAATGTTCACTGGTCACTACCCCCGGCTAATATACTCAAAGCTAACTTTGATGGGTCAAGCTATTTCAGTACAAAACATGCTGGTTGTATTATTATACGTAATGCACATGGGCATCCCTTATTAGCTGCTACATGGTCTCTAACACAAAAAACAAATAACCAGGCTGAACTTCATGGTTTATTATTAGCCTTATACTTGTTAGTAAACTATTTCCCAAATCAACATGCCACTAAAGAGGGGGACTCCAAATTGGCAGTTCAGGCAACTCAGCTACAAGCTAAATGGCATTGGCGACTGAACCTGCTGGTGGGCGCATGCCTCAATTTTCTCAACAAATTCCACATTTACCAGACCAAGCATATCTACAGGGAAGGAAACGGTGTTGCCGACAGATGGGCTAAACAAGCTTCTTCAAATGCACAAAATGGAGACAATTCAATTCGCATCTAGGAGGAGCATATTCCTTTCTTTTTGAAGAATTCAATTTTTGAGGACTCAATTATCAATGGGATTAGCACGACTATAAGGTTTATGGATGACTGTAAAACTGTTAACAAACTTTCAGACATTATCAATTCGAATTAAATCTTTCTTCGATAAAAAAAAAGTTCAATTGGAAGAAATGAGAGAAGGAAAAAAAAAAGAAAAAAAAACATAAAAAGAGAAAAATAAGAGTAGAAAGAGCTAGGAAATGCTTGCAAAGCAACCAGAGAAGTGAATGTTGGCCCAAAAATCAAGAGTGGCGAGTTCAATAAGATAAAAGAAAAGCAAGAAACTTGAGTGATGAGGAAAGAAAATTGGCTATAAGAGGGTCCAAAGCATAAATTTGAGGGAGCTTCTTGGGGAAGCCCAACTTTTGAGAAGTGTAGATCAAGCAATTGAAAGGGAAGTAACCTTATTTTTTACATTCTACTTACCCATGTACCTTTCCCCTTTACAACCTAAGGAAGTTCTCATGATCTAAGGTGTGAATTCTCACAATTAGTGGAAAGTGGAGTGAGAAATTAGCCTATGGGATTCTAGAGACAAACTCTCAAGTACTTGGTTTGTGGATTTTGGGAAGAACAATGGTTGTGGCAGACCATAGAAGAATTGAAGAGAGTTTTGCCATGAAAGTTTGAGAGACTGAGTCTCCTAAGAAAACTAAAAGTTAAATAGATGATCACCATATGATTCTCATTTCCCCTTGTGAATTGCATATGATTTTTTTATCACAAACAAGCTTGAAATGTCATTTAGAATCTATAGAGAGGGTTCCGTGCTTGACAACGAGCAAGAATTTAAGTTTGGGGATAATATGACGAATGGATATTGTTACTTATATTTTCATCCCCATTTTGTCTACTTTTAGTGGGAAATAGACTTAGTTTTGCTCATTTTATGCAGAACATAAACATAATTCAAAAAAGAAACCAACTGAACCAATCCCGTGGAAATCGGAGCTCAAACGAAGAAAATAGACTCAAATCAGTGAAAAGCAGAAGGCGGCATCGCTGTCAATGCCTTAGGACGTGGCTCCAAGTTAAACTCGCAAATAGTTTGTAACTTGGGTGCTCTTGCACCCAGGTGGAGTGAGAAATTAGCCTATGGGATTCTAGAGGCAAACTCTCAAGTACTTGCTTTGTGGATTTTTGGGAAGAACAATAGTTGTGGCAATCCATAGAAGAATTGAAGAGTGTTTTCCCATGTAAGTTTGAGAGAATGAGTCTCCTAAGAAGACTATAAAGTTAAATAGATGATCACCTTATGATTCTCATTTCCGCTTGTGAATTGCATGATTTTATGTCACAAACAGGCTTGAAATGTCATTTAGAATGTGTAGAGAGGGTTCCTTGCTCGACGACGAGCAATAATTTAAGTTTGGGGATAATATGACAAATAGATATTTTTACCTATATTTTCATCCGCTTTTGGTCTACTTTTTGTGGGAAATTAACTTAGTTTTGCTCATTTTATGCACAACACAAACAAAATTCAAAAAGGAAACCAACTCAACAAATCTCGTGGAAATCAAAGCTCAAACGAAGAAAATAGACTCAAAACAGTGAAAAAGCAGAAGGCAGCCATCGTTGTCAGTGAGTGCCTAAGGACGCGGCTCCGAGTTAAACTCTCAAATGGATTGTAACTTGGGTGCTCCTACACCCAGTTTGTGCACCTAAGTCGTGTGCAAAGGTGCAACTCGGTGCTTATGCATCTAAGTTGTGCGCCAGAGTTGCAACGCATGTGCGACTCACAAGGGCATGCACACGCTCAACTCACTAGTGCATGCACACACTAGAGTCGCACGCATGTGCCTAAAAAAAGCTTGGGAGTGCCAAGAAAAGCATTGGGAGCCCTATTTGAGCCGTGGGAAAGCTGTTGGGGTTCAGATTGCATGTTAGAGGAGGAGAGAAGGGAAGATTCAACCCTTGGAGGGTGATTTCCACGAGACAAGTGCAGTAAAGCTCTAAGGGAAGCATTCTTCTTCTTCTTTGCTTTTGATTTTGGAACATGTTTAGCTAAACCACCATTAGGGTTTGTGATTGAACGCTTGTAATGCATATTTGACTTTTTTTTTTTTTTTTTGCAGTTTGGGTATCAATTCATTAGGCAACGTATGATTTCGCCAATTTGCATGGGACGAATTGGAAATTCTGCTTGTGAATGACTAGGAATAGCTCACTAGCATACGTGGTCAAGAGGGCAAAGTGCACTGGGTACCTCAACTAAAGCTCTGAGACCGAAAAGAAATGAGACTAATTGAGGAATGCCCCCGTAGAGTACTCAAAAGAAGTGTCCAGATACAAGCCTCCCTGACCCGCTAGGTATAGATACAAGTCTCCTTGACCCCCCAGGTATAGATACAAGTCTCCCTGACCCGCTAGGTACTTAATCAATATCCAACACTAGAATTTGATGAATCAGGTGCATTACAAGTAGAGTCACATCCCTCTATACTTCTAGCTGCGTCTTCCCACATTTTAAGCTTGACAACAGTATGGTATTTAATTTAAATACACTTGAATAACATCACAATCAATTAGGCTACATTTAGTAAATCCGGTATACAAATTCAATAGTCAATTCAAAAGTCTTTGTAGGATCAGCCTGGTGTTACCAATATATTACTTGATAGGATACTTGTACTTGCATGTCTAGTGGTCAATGGGGAATGACGAAACCAGTGACGAAACCAGTTTATCTATGTCATATTGACAACCCAAACTAATTGAACCGGGTCAGGTCAATCTGGATCTTTGTGATACTGCTCCGTTTCTTCAAAATCCAGGTCCGGTGGGGCCAACCTTCTCTGACTCGGGGACTAGTTTACGAACTCATATTATTATAGAAAATGTGTTTGATACACCTGTCGCCATAATCTATGTCTGAGTCAACTTGGCCGAGTCGGCGTTTGTCGGTCTAGTCTTTGAATCCTTATTCTGGATCGAGGGGATTGCACGGATGCATAGTGAAGTCTGAACTCTTGAGGGTTCGAATTTCGTGGAGTTGCTACCGAAAGACAATGAAAACTTCAGCGGCGTCGCCCGCCCTTCCTCTGCAAATAAAAGATCTCCGTGCTTGTTCTTTCACTGCGGTCCTTCCGCCCTTATCTCGCCGGTGCGCTCCTTATTCATGGCACAGTTTCTGCAGTCCCAGGAGATCTCCAGCGCTTCGAGTGCAGTGCAGCAGAGGGCAGGGTTCAGGTATTGGTCTCAGGGATCATCTCTTTCTCTCTCTCTCTCTCTCTCTCTCTCTCTCTCTCTCACTCTCTCTCTCTCTCACTCTCTGTCCCTCTCTCTCTGTCCCTCTCTCTGTCCCTCTCTCTGTCCCTCTCTCTCTCTCCTCTCTCTCTCTCTCTCTCTCTCTCTCTCTCTCTCTCTCTCTCTCTCTCTCTCTCTCTCTCTCTCTCTCTCTCTCTCTCTCTCTCTCTCTCTCTCTCTCTCTCTCTCTCTCTCTCTCTCTCTCTCTCTCACACACACACACACGCACACACACACGTACACACACAGACACTCACACTCGCTCTCCCTACGTCCCCCCTTCTCTGTCTGCTTTTTGTAAATTCAATTTCTGTCGAAATGGATACATTTATTGAATTGTTGGTTTCATTTTTTTTTCATTTTAATACTTCCTGCGTATGAGTTCGAAATGCTTGCTCACATAACTTTTTGAAGTAGAGATATCAAGAACTTCTGAAGTCGACATATCAAGAACTTCTGAAGTCGAGATATAATTATCTGGCTGTTCGTTAGGATGCGGATAACATCCTGATTCATGCTTTTCTGTTGGATGTTTTAGGTAGTAAAGTATCTTTTTGCCGTCTAATTTGGTTTAGTTTTGATTTTTAAAGTGTTTCGCTTCATAATTGCTTCTTTTCAGACATTTTGTACATTTATTCTTATCGGATCTAATTTCACTACCAATTATTTTTCATTATAGACTAAAATACTTGGACAATTTAAATGGTAGACAATTTTAAATTTCATCTTAGAGGAGATTTTATGCAATTTTATTTGGATGAAAGAAACTGTAAATGTCATCTTAGGCAAAGATAAATAATCATGTAGTGTAGTTTTTACTGACTTGGTATTGCTTTTTTTTTTTGTTTCGCTGAATTATGTTTTATAGTTTTTGTTTTTAAAAATGGGTGAAATGGTAGCTGGCTCTTGTGTGCTGCAGAACAAAGTGTCTTCTTTAATGGAGAATTATTAAAACTGGTTATTTTTGTTAACCAGAACAAACATTCCGATGAGGAAGAAAATGGTGGGCTGCAAGACATCTCCTGAAAAGCTTTCATAAATTGGTCTTATTCTACTTTTGATTGCCCTTGTATACTGACATTTATTATAGGTTAACTATAATTAAAATGTTTTGAATTAAACATACTGTTTTTAGCTTAAGGATACTGTTCTTGTTTCTACTCGTTAATGTAATTGTTCTGTAGTTCCTCAAGTTCACTTGTAGCTTTGATGACAATTGTGGAACACATGCTGCGAACGAAGGAATTGTTCATCGGGGAAGGCGTTGTGTAAGTGACTGGAAACTCCAAGTCCAGCCTAAGTCTGCAATTGGACAAGCGAGAACAGTAACCCAAGTACTTTCAAACAACTGTATGATAAGTTTAAATGCTAGTGAAGAAGTTCAAGCTGCTCGACTTCGAGAGCATGGACCGGGCTGGATGGATGTCATGGGTAGAATAGTACTATGAGGTATAATCAATGAAGCCAGAGGTTAGGGTGTAACTTGTGCTTGTGAGGATAAGGTTAAGGTATAATCGACATGAGTGGCTCTACAACTCACCGTTTGTTTCAGGGGAAGATTAGGTGTAGTTGAGCATTTAGGGAAGCAAACTTGGGTGGGCTCTGCGGGCGTATTGAAAATCGACTAGAATGGGGTCAAGAATTTCTGGGCCAGGCCGAAAACATTAAACAGCCGCACTAGTCCATTTTTTTCCTTGAGTGTGAACCTGGGCTTCTCTCCCTCTCAGATGTAGGCATCTATGAAAATGGTGATCATCATGAGGACAAGACTTCGAGAAGTGACGGTGTTTGTGGTAGCAGATATCACTGAAGAGGAAGCCACCCCTGTGAGCCAGTCATTGACATAATATGTAATGTTATGGTGCTCTCGTTGTATTTAGGAGGAGCCATATCCTGACAACAAAGATGAAATTTTGAGGTTGTAATTTTGGCACCTCCATTTTGATTTTGATTGATAGTGGTGTGAGCCACAACTTTGCTTCCGCTAACCTGGTGAGGAGGCTGCAACTGGAGGTGTGCAATACAACTGAATTTGGTGTCCGATTGGGTGATGGACATTGTGCAACATCCAGAAAGGGTTTATGGAGCTTTGAGGATGAATCTAGGAGAGGTGGTTGTAAGTGTAAACAGTTATTTGTTTGGCTTAGGAGAAGAGGAGCTCGTATTTGAAATTTTTTGGCTTGAATATTAGGTGAGCTGGGAGTGGAGTGCAAGGCGATGTATATGAAATTTATCCAGGAGTGCAAAGAAGTGATGAGATTTAAACTCCACTCTCTTTAAGATACTTGGACTGCTGTTTACGGTTGTATGATCTGTTCAACTATGTAGCAACAAAGCTGGAAATGAGCTACAAGAACACCAACTGGATCAGGTGTTGGAATAGTTTGCTTGAATTTTTTAGGAGCCCCATAAACTACCTCTAGACCCACTGATCATGACATAGTGATTAAAGAGGGAGAAGGGCCTGATCCGTTCAGCCCTGGCATCCCATGCACAACCAAAGGATGAAATAGAGTGGTTAGTTGGGAGTAGGAGGTTTGTCTAGACTACTACACATTGAATAGTGTCAAAAGTTTCAGTTAAATATTCTATCCCTGTGATTACATGAGTTGTTGGACGAATTGCACGTGACCTGCTTCTTCTCCAAGATTGACTTGCGGTCCAGGTATCACTGAATTTGGGCACATCCCGAGGATGTTCTTCAAGCAGCTTCTGAACCCATCAAGAAAATTTTGAGTTTCTTGTGATGTTGGCTGACACCTTCCTGGCAGCTATAGATGAGACTTTTCATGCCACTTAGGTTTGTAGACGTGTTTTGTTTTTGACGACATTTTGATATATAGCCAAACCTGGGACTTACGCTTGCAACATTTGAGATCAGCTTCTGTCATCATTTTGTGGCTTAAAGTATGAAGTGCCAATTCGGGATACCATTATAACAGTACCTAGGACATGTTATCTCCATGGGGGTGTCCGACGACCCACACAAAATACAAACTATCATAGCTTGGCCCAAGCACCAATCTGCAAAAAGTCTTAACCGCTTCTTAGTTCACCGGCTATTACAAATTCCTATGAGATTATGGAAAGATAGCAAGACCCTTAACTGGTTTATTCGAAAAAGATGGGTTCCAATGCAATGATGAAGCAATGGAAGAAACTTTCTAATGCGATGATGAAGCAATGGAAGAAACTCACTAAGTTGGAATTATTAAAGTCCACGTAACAGATTTTGACTACTTCGAATCTTTAGCTTCTTAGGTTATGTTGTGGGTTTATAGACTAGTTGACTGATGGAAGTAACTGAGACATGTGACTTTGGACATTGTGGTAGCCATTTGTGGTCTGCAAATCATTGTGCCTAGCTCAAATTTTACCAATATTTCTTTCGACCAGAAATGATGATATGCGAAAATATCTGGTGATTTTTACATTCATACCAATGCATATTGAAGCTGTTGCTAAAGGTTGCCCCCCTCCCCCCCCAAAAAAAAAAAAAACAAAAAAACGAAAGGCGGATGAGTGATTCCAGTTTTACTAACTTCTGTTTCCCATTGCATCCTTCAATTAAGAAAAATTAACATGTCTACAGCTCATTTCCCTTTGTCTGCATGTAATGAATATTTACAGGAAATGTTGATAGCAACTCTGTCCTAGATGCTTTCTTCCTTGGAAAAGCTCTTGCTGAAGCAGTTACTGAACGCATCGAGTCTGCTGTTGGAGAATTTGTTAGTACGTTGGGCCGCATTCAAGCTGAGCAACAAAAGCAAGTCCAAGACATCCAGGTAGTAGTTTTACTGAAAACCACTTCATATGTCTCTTTATTTTCCGTTGCTTTTATGACTGCTACGAATTCATGGCTGGTGGTTATGAAGACTGCTTAGTCATATTTTTTAACCATAAACCATAATGTACGGTTTTTCAATCCAGATTTGGGACTTTACTCTGGTTCATTAAAATCCTTGTTAGATCATAATAACATCCAGATTTGGCCAGACTAGGCCTGAGTGGAAAGGAACTCATCTGATAACAGGGTGGACAAATCTGACCCCCCTGACTGAACCCCAACCTCTTGAAAAACCTGAGTTGATCCAACTGGGGGCATGTCAACTTCTCTGACCACCATGCTGAAGCTACTTATAAGATAATATCTTGTTCTCAAGTTTTTTGAAAGTCTTGTTGCCTCTAAGCAGTAGTCCATCTAATTTGCATTTAGGTCTGACTTATTCCTGGTGAAGTGATGATTGGTAGATTTCTTGAATTTAAAATATCAAATTGATACCTTTACAGCCATTGAACCATTGGTTGCCCCGTGTATGAGTTCGGATTTAGAAGAAACTTCCTGCCTTATTCATACTCCTGTAATGAAATATGGACTGCAGCTCGTATCCCGGTGACTGAAAATATCAGAGATGGAGGAATTGATGATTGGTCCTCCGTGACACTAGTTTGATATCGATACTAAAATTAAGTAAGTCAGAGGTCATGATTAATTATTTTTAACTTCCGTTTTTGCTATCCAAATATATCCCGCTCAAGATGTTTCCATGGAATCCTATTATTCTTGTAAGGAACTTAACAAGTTTTTTAACTCGTGGGAGTGCCCCGTTTGATTTGATTGCAGGATGAGATACTGCAGAGAGCCAGAAAAGCTAAGGAGAAAGCTGCACTGGAAGCTCTGGAAGAACAAGGTCTCGTGCCAAAGCCTGCAGTAACACCAGACCAAAATGGAAGTCCTGTTGGTTCGCCTCCATCTGCAAGGAATGATGACCTTTTTCAAGAGATGGAGTAGTTTGGCCTGATCAAAGGTATACTTGGGAGATCGAGAATGATATCCATCCCGCTATGAATTAATTTGCACAGCATTGCAATGAATTAAACTCTGCGGCGAGTAATACACATCGAAAAAACTATTGAATTTTCTTTTGCTGTTCACCTGATACGAGTATAAATTAAGCTGATCACTCAAAGAGTTTATTGCTCGTTAAATACTAACTGTTGAGTATAGCGACCGAGACGCTTTCGGTATAGCCCTTAAAAAGCCATTCATATGGGTCTGATCTCAATGCCATCAATGATAAGCCCCTTCTTCAAGTTCCTTCCTTTGACCTCCATAATACTCATCTCCACAAGCCCACACTCGCCGTCATTGAAAAACCTTCCGAGCTCAATCTCCATCCACCCATCGTCCCTGGGATGGGGCACATGCGGCACATGAGGCACTTCAATCGATCTCGACAAACTTCTGACCCTGTTCGGACGAGAAGCCTCCATCCTAATGCGCAACACAGTCAAGGTCTCCTGATTTAAAACAGGGAGCCGGGCTTCGTTGACGTGCAAATAGCCGTTGTTCTTGTGCACGCGCCCTGCGGCTTTGACGAAGAGCTCCGCGGGAGGGTAATCGAGCCCTGTGACTTCGGCGACTGTTTTCAGAACTAGGCAGGCGACGTACTCTGTTTTGGGGGAGAGGATGCGAGCATTGATCTTGCCGTGGATCTCCAACCAACAGACACCCAGAAGCTCAACTGCCTCGCCAAATCTGCGTATACAAAACGAATCCGTCAGAAATATGAGAAGAGTATATGATGATTCAGTATTCCCCACGTAAGATTGGGTGAGGAGGAACTTGTAATGGTTTTCTCAGGACCTTGATGTGCGGGCGGGTATCCATCTCCAGCACCTTGGAGCGTCGCCCCATATGATCAGCAGCTCCCTGGCAGACAATGTGTAACATAATTTGCCGCTGGACTTCTCTAATGAAAATCTCTGAAATTGTGCACAATTTTACAGTAAGCGCAAGTTTGCCAATGGATAGCATTAATGCATGCACTCTGAATGTTTGATTCTAGATTGTAGAAAATGAGTTAGAATTGACAATTCCATCCCTGGCAAGATGCAATGCATCAATACAATCAATCACGGAACTGAGAATTCATTGGCAAGATGATATAATAGAGTGCGTCAATTCAATCAATCACGGAACTGAGAAATCCTTCGTAAGATGTTATAATAGATGGCGTCAATACAATCAATCTTGTAACAGAATGCAAGTACTGAGTAGGGTAAATTAGACGGAGATCAGATGACTTTGAATATGTGGAAGCCAGAAGAAGGCAGGAACAAGTTCAAAGCTAGCACCAGTGCTCAAGCCTTACTGCTTATTTGACTAGGGTCAATGCAACCAATCGACCGCTTCCCCTGCTCAGAAGCTTAATTTCTAATTTCACCCTTTTTATGTTTAAAAATCTTTTAAAAATATCAATAGTGCAGATATCACCATGATTCAGCACAGAAATTAGTGTCTTCAACGACGATCATTCTATAGGACAGGAAAAGGAAGGCGTTTATTTCTACCTACCAAAGTTCAAAAGGCCCCGCATCCACCCTAACACCCCCCCCTGACCTAATCGAAAAAAAAGACTTGATTGCCTTTTATCTTTTCATTTTGATGATTGGGAGAAGAGACGCCCTTCCCAATCCAAGCTCGCGGTAAGAGGTAAAGAGGAATAATACCATTTTCCCCTCATCTATGAGAACGGAGTCGCAGAGGCGAAAATAGAGATCCTTCTTGGACGAGAACTCCATGGGAGAGGCCGACGTGGAGATGATTTCCAGGTAATCCGGAGGCAAAAATTTCTCCCAGAGGACATCGGATTCAGAAGCCGTTCTAAAGACGGACGACACAGCCGCCGCCCGGCAAGCATCAAGAGGCGTTGTGAAGGAGAGAGCATGGGAGATACAATTCTCTGGTAAATCGGAGAAATCGACCACCCTTTCTTCCTCCATTTCTTGACTCGCTTCGCTCATTTCCACGGCGGTGGCGAATTTGGTAGAAAGGAAGTAACACAATTATGCAAATACGCAGAGATTTATTCGAATTCAATGAGGAACCCTAGAACACCAAAGCGTGGTTCAGGTTACTCGTCAGTTTGACTTTTCACTACAGAGCCGCCGTCCCGCGCAGTGTCAGGACTGAAGAGTCCTGGGGTTGGTGTTCGACTCATCACCGGGGGCAAAGATAAATGAAAGTTTTAACTAATAAGTGAACTGACCTGTGCTAGAAAAGTTTGCTAGCATTGAGGTATGAGTAGCTAACTAATTTTTCTTTGCATATTTATTTTTTAATAGAATAGTGCTAGTTGCACTTAGGACACCCACCTATCTCATGTAATCTAAACTATTAATGCTTAGGGTTTATCTTTAAAAAAATAAGATTTTATAAAAAAAAAATATTTTTTTATATTTTTGAGGGCTTGGATAGGTGTCTCTTTTTAATATTCTAGTTTCCCACTTGATCATAACTGTGGTCCCATTCTCTTCACGGCCTTGATGACACCCATCATCATTTTTAATGCCAAATATATTTAACTTAGAAAGTTCTAATTAGCTCCAAAAACGTTTTAAAAACCGAACGGTGGAGCCTCCGATTCTGGTTCAACCGGATCAACCGGGTTCAACCGGTAGTTCAACCGGTATGAGTTTTTTCTAATTAAATAATATATAATAAGATTTCTATATACAAAAAATAAGATTAAAAATACAAAAAATTATTAAAACACTAAAAAGGTAAGTAAACCGGTTCAACCGGTCCGGTCTGATTTCTGGTTCAGCGGTTGAACCGCTCAAAACTAGCCTGTCAATAGGTTTTTTACCATTTCTAGGTCTTTGAGCGAACCGAACCGTTCAAAGTCCCAGTTCCGGTTGAACCCGGTCGAACCGGCTGGTTTGGTTCGGTTTTTAAAACACTACCAAAAACACAAAAAAGAAAAGTAATTTAATGAAAGTCCAAATAAAAGCAAAAAAATATGCTTAAATTCAATTAAGGATACAACGAACATAGGTATGAAATGTAGAGGTAACAAACACTTATTCCTCATATAGTAAAATCATAAGAAGTCTATTGCAAAATAGGATTAGATGAATTGAAAACTAAAATAGAAATTGTATCATCAATCTCACATGGATTAATCAATTATCAATTAAAAATCATTGGTCCTACCCCAAACATCAAGCGGGCTTATCTACTACAATGAAACTATATCATAAAATAAAAATAGAATTTGAAAATTATAATTCAAAACAACATATGGAAATTAAACCTAGAAAAGTTATAAATGAAATTAAAAAACTATATCCCCAAATGCATAATTTTCCGAGTTTCATAACAATGTAGCAGCCTTCAATGTAGACCCAAAATGATTTTATGTTGTTTCTCTGTGTTTGATAAATCGTACCTCTCTTAGGAGTCTTAGAATTTGGAAAAGAATAATGCTATGTGCACCTTCATGTGTTCCCATTTCGTCCACCTCCTATTTTGATGTGGGAAGACTCACATAAACAATCGAGGTGCCATAAATACACTTACATGAGGGGGAGGTGGACGAGTGCACAGCATTATTTTTTGTGAAAAGGACCCAAAAAAAGTCTTTTCTCAATGAACTCCAATGGCTTAAATAGACACATAAAAGTTAAACTCATTGGCATTACTAGTGCTAGTTTTGGTGATGTGGGATCTATGGTGCTACTACCTCTTATTCAAGTGCAAGTGGCACCACTTCACAATTTTAACATTGAATTGCTATTGGTGTCCATCCAAACATTACTATCTCGTGGCACCATTGGCTTTCATATTGGCGCTTGTGGCACAAAATATTTACCAGTTTTTACATTTATGACTTTTTATTTTGTTTCTTTCATTAACTTTAAATCTTCTTCAAAGGGTTCAAAGGATCTTTTACAATATAATCTCGACAAAATACTTAAGCACCTTCGAACAAGAAAGATGGCAAATGAGTTCATCTAAAAATAAATGAAACATTAAATGCATCAAATACACCCCAAAATTACACCTTAGCTCATCCTCAAGCAAACAAAACACATGAAAACTCAATGCATAGTGCAATCAAGGTTTGCACTATCGGAGGTATGCATGTTGTATTGGATCCTTATGGAAACAGATATGTTTTGTGGATATGCATAGATACGCTAAGAAACACATGTAAATTATGAAAACAAAGTAAAAAAAATAAGATGTATTAGAGTTAATTTACATGTAGTAATTTAAGAATAAATAAACATTATATATACCGATAATTTTAATTCATTAACTAACTTATAAAAAATATTACAATTATTTTATTTAGTAATTAATTAATCAACATAATCTGTCACACATTGGTTCAAAACAAATAATTCTAACTGCGCATGATAAATTGTGTCAAAGACTGATATAAAATATCAAATAGTAGCCCAAATTATACCAAGGCTAAAAATACTTCATTTATATATAGTCTTGAAATAGATTTCTATTTCTAAAAAAACTATTAAATTTACAAAGAATGGCGCAAAGATTGAATGAAATAGGTATAAAGTTCTATATTTTTCATCTTCAAATATTCAAAATAGTTAATATTAGAAGACTGATTCAAATCCTAAATTCTATTTTAGATTTACCACACTGTGTGACGTTGTTAACACATGAAAAGAGTTTCATGGGACCTTATTTTGATTTATGTTTGATGCCATTGCATTTTTATATTCCTAATTGTTCATATCTATATCGGTAAAGTATCGTACGTGACAACCTTTGTTTCCACGATACATGTGGTTTTAGTTACCATGACTAAATATACAGATACGTATCAACCTGTATCAGCAGTTTCGTATAGATTCTGCCAACCATGAATGGAAGGCATCATTTTTGACATGACATTATTTAGTTTCTGAAATTGTAGAAGGGAAGACGAGTCACCCTAGGGACTGTGGCATGGAAACATTCCGACCCACGACATCCGGCTTTCAGTTGTGATCCACAAAATATAAGACTCAGATTGGCTAGTGAAACCGGTTCTAGTTGCACTACATGGCCAATCATCTAGCAATGAAAGAGAGTTACTTTATAATGACCCTTTTAAAAGTGGTCATAAATTCATTGGGAACAACATTGATGTATTCCTGCAGCCGATGATAGTGGTTAGTGGAAATTATGCTGCGTTTTCAGGATAACTTTTGTGAAGATTGTGTTGCAATTTCACTAACTTTTGGGGATGATTATGTAGGATTGTGCTTCATACTCACTAAACACTAATTGGAAGGAGAAAAAGACAACTTGCACGTTTTAGGCTTAATACACCCATTTTGGAGCAATGAAGAGGCTAGCGCCACATGGCATCAAATGGGAAGCCATGGGGCTAAGTAGAGGAGCAGCAATGAACGTAATGCCACACAACACTAGAGAAGAAGCCACGACATCAGAATGACAAATGCAAAAGCAAAGTGGCTGACGCCACATGACGCCATGATTGAAGCTGCGGCGTCTCATGAACAAGGGCTGTGAGCATGAAAATGGCTAAGAGTCGAACGCCTCAACGCGAGACTCAAAGCAGGGGCGGTGGAAGCAGAGATTTGTTTTAAGTGCAGTGCACATCCTCGCTCATCCTGCGCCTTTGTGTCCGAACTCAGTGTTGGAGTGCTAGACCTAACATGTGCAGTGCCTCGAGATTCGAACTCAGTGTTGTAGCACCTGGGACACAAAGGGCCACAAAGTGTGACACCATAGAGTCGTATGGCGTCACACTAGGCACCAAGACTTGGTGCCATTGGAGGAGACCTACGCAGTGTGGCGCCACATCACTTAATCAATAAAAAAGGGAATATTTCAAACTCCCCTATAAATAGGCGTTAAAACACACTTTGGGTATCGCGCCTCCACACCTCAGAGGCAGAACTAGCATTAGGAGTGAAGCAAAGATACATTTGGAGCTTCAAGGAGGAAGGAGTACAAAAGCAAAACGGGAAGTATGTTGGGTTTGATCTATCTTTTATGTTCATTTATTGATATGTATTCAGTCTACTATGTATTCAATGTTAATGGAAAGAGATTCTTCTGTAATCCAAACTATGTGTAGCTAAGTTTCATTTAGGGGTAAGTGATGTAATGTGATTTCGGGTTTGGATTCATGCAATTTCAGATAGAGTAATGCTAGACGCACCAAGCGGACGCACCTATCTGACGTACATGTTAATCTAAGCCCTTAAAAATATAAAAAAAAAATATTTTTTTATAAAATCCTATTTTCTAGAGGATAAACCCTAGGCATCAGTGGTTTAGATTAACAAGTACGTGGGATAAGTGTGTGGGATAAGTGCAACTAGCATTTTAAGTTAATCTAGTGCAATCAATCTTTAATTTAGTGTGAGTGGCCATTGGGGAGATATTAACTTGAGGAGATTAACGACTTGCACATGTTCACCTTATCGTTTCGTTGAGACTGAGAGGTAAGACGGAAGGATACCACCACTCTGCATGTGATCCCCAAATCAATTGTGTTCTATTAGTGGCAGATGAGGGGTGCATCGGTGGACTTTGAGAGAAGCATCCAGACACTCGTGATCGCGTTAGGCTGAGCTACATGGGCTTTTGATTTAGACCTGTGACCTTGTAAGACAAATCAGGCTAAGAAGGGAGGCACGGTTGTATCGCTTTGAGAGAGGGTTACACGTAGGGAATTCCAGACCCACTAACGAGCCAGAGTTTGCACACTTGCCTAAATTGCATGATTCCTACCCTTAATTAAATGAAATCACTTCCCCCAACTCCTAATCTGCTTAGTCTCTAGCGCGGGTGTGCATCGCTTTAGGAACTGCTGTAATTAATTAGTTAGTATCTTTTTGTAGTTTTTACTTTAATATACTTCTGACAATTCTCTCTGATTGCAATAGTTAGATATATTTATAGGGAATTTGGTAGCTAGTAAGAAGTAATAGTCCTCGTGGGATCGATCTGGACTCATCCAATATATTGCTTGGTGAGACGCGTGCAAAGGCAAAATTTTTATAGTGTCATTTGTGCCCAACCAAGTTTTTGGCGCCGTTGCTGGGGACTAGTTGTAGCTATTAGCTTTGGGCTTTATAGCTGTAATCTTGCTTGGAGTAGTTAGTATGACTTGACTAACTTAGTTGCATGCTTAGTGTAGTTAATATTTTTTAATTTGCATGTTAGTGTAGCTAGCTTTGTTAGTTAGTGTAATTACTTTTGTGTGAATTCTATTTTTGTTGTGTGTTTGTGGGTTTTTGGTGTGTTTGTGTGTTTGTGTGTTTTTGGTGTGTTTGTAGTTAAGGTTTTTGGTTTGTAAATTGTGTTTGCAAGATGATAGAGGCCTAGCATAGCTTCCTTTTGATCCAGAAATTGAGACGACGACAAGGGTCAATCTAAGGCAGAAAAAAGTTATCAAGGAAAGAGGAAGAAATGGCTGAAGAAAAGCCAAGAAGTCTAAGAGAGTTTGTTGTGCCTCAAGTTGGAGGTACACACTCTAATATAAGAAGACTGATAATTTTGGCTCATAATTTTGAAATCAAGCCCGTAATTAATCAAATGATTCAAGCTTTAATGCAGTTTAGTGGATACTTTCAAACATAATGGCGTGTCAGAGGATGCCATAATATTGAGATTGTTCCCATTTTCGCAGAGGGATTAGACAAAACATTTTTTGAATTTTTTGCCTTCAGGGTCTATCAACACGTTGATGGATCTTGAAAAAGAAATTTTTGGCTACGTAATTCCCTCTTGCCAAAACAGTAAAGTTGTGGAATGATATCAATTATTTTACTCAAATGGATCAGGAATCACTCTATGAAGCTTGGGATAATTTTAAGGAGATTTTAAGGAAATGCCCTCATCATTAAATTCCTAAGTGCTCACAAGCACACACATTCTTCGACGGGCTGCAGATGGAGAGAAAAATGAATGGGGAGAGAAAAAGGTTTGGCCACCACCATCTGATGAAGGAAGAGAGATTGGGGAAGTAGATGGGGTCAAGCATAAGCCCCCTGAAGCTTTCAAAAAGCTTCAAGTTGAAATTCCCTCCTATGTAGAGTCTGAGGAGTATAAATTGGATTATTAGAATTGGAAGAAGTGTAAAGAAGAAGAGTACAACAATTGGAGAGAGGTGTTCCCCAAAGGTAAAAGATCCTGGGGGCTTCGCCATACCATGCACCATTGGGACCCACATGATCAAGGACACTTTGTGTGACTGAGGAGCTAGTGTGAATATCGTGCCTTTTGGCATATTCAAGGAGCTGCGCCTCAACGAACCCTCCCCCACTGAAAAGAAATTCATGTTTGTTGATGGTTCCATCAGCTACCCAAGGGGAATTCTGGATAATCTAATGATGAGAGTGAATGGACTTTTTTTTTTTCCAGCTGATATTTTGGTGATTAAAGTGGAAGAAGGCACCCAAATTCCTCACATCTTGGAAATCCTTCCTTGCTACAACTCGAGCAATTATCGATGTAGATGAGGGGAACATCACCATGAGATCGTCTAGCAGTGAAGAAGCTAGCGTCTTTATGCCTCAAGCCATGAGGAGTAGGAAGGGAAGTCTAAGGGTGCTGCACCCCCTCCATCTAAAGGATTAGACCCATGCTTGATCAAAGGCAATTTCGCATACGAGGATAAGAGGTGGTTAAAAATGGATGTGGTGTAAAGCCACTGGAAACGTTGGAGCAAGCTCTGACCCATACTTAGTAGAGCATGATGAGCTCAGGGAGGAGAAGCTCAAGGAGCTGAGAAGGCTGGTGGAAGAGGAATTGAGCAGCCCACCAAAAATGAAGAAGAAAGAGCCTGCACCTCCAAAAATATTTATGCATGTCTGTGGAGAATGTCAATGGAAAGAGCTTGAAGAAAAGGGGACAAGTTGAAAGTGACAATGTCCCATTAAAATCAATTTTGGATCCAGGATAGATTTGAAGAAAAAGTTTTGGAAAGTCTTGCCAAAGGCTTTAAAAATTGGTCCTTCTTGTGAGGTAACCATTTTTGTATATACATGTTTTTTTTAGAACATTAGACTGTGATATGTTAGGAAAGACTCAATTTTGGGAACTGATTTCTTCATTTGTAAATAACAAATTATGAAGCATGTCCAAGTTGAAATTTCATATAGTAAGTATGAATCACAAGTTTGCATGGCTATATTTTAGTTCTGGCAGTCACTCTTGGAGATAGAATAATGTTCAGCTTGAAAAGAGCAAGCTATGGAGTCACATCTCGCATCTTATGAAAATCTGCATGTCCAAGAGGGTAGCGCCGCAATAGCCATTTTGGCCTCACGGCGTCACAGTGACACCACGCGGAGGTTTCTGGTGCTAGGCCGATACTTCAAGTGGGTTAAGCAAAGCCGCATGATGCCAATTTTTCAAAAGATAATTTTAAGTGACTTGGTGCCGCGCGAGAGGTAATTCGATGCCACCTTGCGCCGAGTGACTTAAACAAAAAAGTATAAAACCATCAGCCCACTTGACGCTATAAATGTCAAATTGAACCGAGGGCCTCGAGCAAAAGAAGGCTAGACCCTAGCTCCCCGAACTCAAGAAAATCTCAATTTGTGTCGAATCAAAGCGAAAAATTTTGGCGATTTCGCCGACAACACGCCATTTTGACTTCGTTGTGTCACATTCCATCTTTCTTTTTAAGCTGGCCGTACTAAGGTGGCTGTTTGGGAAAGGACCACCACGGTCAAGTTCACTGTTCGAGCCCTTGAAACAAGTATAAACGGTGTGTGCATTTCTTCCTCTCCATTTTGCTATTTTAAAGCTCAAAAATAGTTAAGATGATGAAGGGAATGAAAAGAGTTGTCAAGAACAAGAGCAAGAAAACAACTTATGACCAAGGTAAGTTTGCCAGTGAAGAATCATACGAGATATACATCAGAGACATCAAGAAGAAGGCTCTTATTCCAGAAAGAGTAATAGAAATCATGCATGATAGGCAAATTATTGCGAGAAAGTGGGAAATCTTTTGCAGTCAACCCTCTGGAGGTTGCATTCAACTGGTAAGAGAGTTTTATGCCAATATCAATCAATATGGTTATTGTCTGAGGTAAGCAACTAACTTTTGAAAGGGAAGAAATAAATAGAGTTTTCAGACTCCCCACCATCAAAGATGAAGAGTTCTCTACGTTGGAAACACAGTGGAACTAGACGAGGTGTCCAATTTTCTGTCCCAATGGAACAACCTGGAAAATGGCGGAGAATAAGTATAAGTCTTTCCCCAAAAGGGATTTGAGCAGTGAAGCAAGGTTGTGGTTATACTTCGTTTGTACGAAACTCAATTCAATCATGCATTACTCTGACGTCATAAAACCAAGGGAATACATGGTTTATGCAATCATGAAAGGAAGATATTTGAGGCAGCGGTAAAACTGAGACTGAGTTTCTATTTCCCTTCACTGATCACAGAATTGCCCACCAGGGCAGGAGTGAAGGTTGATGAGACTGAAGAAATCATCTATGCAGGGAACGCTATTGATGAAGGGTTCATGCACAAAATTTTCCGCGAATCAAAAAACAAAGGCAAGGCTAGACCACCAGCCTCTTCGAAGATAGAAGAAAACTGGATCAAATACTTAAATGGCAGGATCAGCATTGATGAGTCCTCTCGTCAATAAACCAACTAGACAACATCCAAGAGGGTCCTCAAATGGAAATCTTACCCTATCCGACGAGGGAAGCTGGGCCAAGTGACACTTTTGAAGAAGAGGAGCCTATGGAGGAAAGCGAGAGTGAATAGATAAAAACTTAAGGGAGGGTCCTCAGTTTTGAATGAAACAAGTCTTTAGCATCTTGTAATGAAATTTGTTTTGTTGTAATCATTTAAACTTGTTTGATGTACTCTCTTTATGTCTTGAATATAGGAACACACTGCTTTTTTATGAATTTGCATGAAAGATTTCTATCTCCAAATTTTGTTTGTAATTATTTTCTTATTTAGTCTTTATCTTTTCCCTAAATGTTGCAATGAACCTTTAGGTTTTGCATTGCAATCACAATCTGAGAACCCCAGGGAGCAGAAAAGAAAAGCTTTCACTAGGCACATCCAGGGAGTCCCTCACCACCTCCACCACCCTCACCACCCTCTCCATTTCAATTTTCAATTTTAAAAATTGAGGACAATGTTTCATTTAAGTTTTGGGGCCTTAAGTGATCCTATTATCTCTTGCATGATCGAGTTCTATGTCAACGTGAAATGATGAAATAGTATGTAATGTTTTTTCTTACATTACTAAATTGTGCTTTCTCTTTGATGGGAATTGTTTTATAGTTGGTATGAGGGAGTCTATGAAGTCTTAGAATTTTTTTTTCTTGTGAAACCACTCGTTGGTTATGGCTTCAACTATCTCATTGATGCGGGATTTGTCGCTTGATTCGTGGTCATATACATAGATTTTACTCTAAGAATGCTAGAACTAGTTTCAAAAGAAACTTAAGGCAAAATAAAATAGATAATTGATTCCAAGGAAATGACTTAGGTGATCTTTTGACTGTTTCAGCCTTTCTTAAGCTATGCCATGTAAAGTCCCTAATTTACCCAAACTTTGAGCTATGCTTAACCAAGTTTTGCAGGAAAACAAATTTTCAAATCATCCTTCTAGCCTATTTGTATTTTTGACATTATTCTTATTTGAACCTCCATTCAAACTGCTTAACTAAATCAGATTGGGATAGAGATTCCTAGAGATCTATAAGTGAAATTAAAAAAAATAAAAAAAAACTGCTCTTGCATACCTAGGCTAGTGTAAGTAATCAGTCACACTTCTTTGAGAGGAAAAAACTACTGTACAGAATTTATAATTTTAAAATGAGTGAGGTGAAAAATGGTCTATCAATTGGCCAAAGTTTAAGTTTGGGGGAGTAGCTTTAGATCATAAGGGAATCTCAATTAATCAATCTGATTAAATTCTAGCATGTTCAATGGTTTAAACCTATAAGATTAACCTTTTTGACATACCCTTGTCCCTAGCCCTATTAAAACCTAATGAAGTCCTAAAGATCTTAGGATCACTTCTCTACAATAAGAGGAGAGTGGAATTTGAAATTAGCCTATTGGATTTTTGTGGTAAAATTCAAAGTGCATAATATATGGATTGATGGAAAGAGCACCTAATCGGAGACATTATAGAGATAATTGAGGAGTGGGAAAAGATAGAAAGTTTCTCTGAGGCAAGAAAACACTCGTAACGAAGACCATAGGAGGAATGTACCATCAAACAGAATCTTAATTTTTCTTTTGTAAATAAGTGTTGCATGATATACCGATCACATTGTGATCAACAAGATCAAATGTGTTGTCTCTCTGTAATAAGGCCAATGTCACATGGCATCAGATGGGAAGACATTGCGCTAAGCAGAGGAGCAGTAATGCACGTAATGCCACATGTTGCCAGAATAGAAGTCACGACATCAGAATGAAAAATGCAAAATCAAAGTGGCTAACGCCACATGGTACCAGGATCAAATCAGCGCCGTCATGTGAACAAGGGTTGGAAGCATGAAAAATTACTAAGTGTCAAACGCCTCAACGCCTAACTTAGTGCAAGGGTGCTAGAAGCAACAGTATGTTTCTCGGTACTGCGCCTTGTAGACGGGATCCAATGCCAGATAGCTCATCCCTGCTCATCTAGCGCATGACAATACAGAGTTGTATGGCACCACACTAGGTGCCAAGACTTGGCTTCATTGGAGGAGACTTACGCCGTGTGGCGCCACATCACTTAGATCACTGAAAAAGAAGAATCTCTCCGACTCCCCAATAAATAGGCGTTATAAATGCACTTTGGGCATCGTGCCTCCACGCCTCAAAGGCAGAGATAGCATTAGGAGCGAAGTAAAGATACACTTGGAGGTTTAAAGGGGAAGAAGAAAGAGTCCATGAGCTAAAAAAGAAGTCTTTTGCCCTTTGTCTATCTTTTATCTTCATTTATTTGTGTGTATCCCATCTACCATGTATTCAATGTTAATGGATTGGGATTCTTCCCTAATCCAAACTACGTGTTGCTAAGTTTCATTTGGGGGGTAGGTGATGTAATGTGATTTCGGGTTTAAATTCATGTAATTTCAGCCATTTAAGTTAATCTAGTGCAATCAATCTTTAATTTAATGTGAATGGCCATTGGGGAGCTATTAACTTGAGAAGATTGACGACCTGCACATGTTCATCTTATCATTTCATTCATACTGAGAGGTAATACAAATGGATACCACCACTCTGCGTGTAATTCCCAAATCGACTGTGTTCTATCAGTGGCATGTGAGGGGTGTGCCGGTGGACTTGAGAGAAGCATCTAGACGCCAGTATGGTCACTTTAGGCTGAGCTACATTGTCCCTTGATTTAGATATATGACCTCGAGAGACAAATCTAGCTAAGGAGGGAGGGGGGGGGGGCATGGTCGTATCGCTGAGAGAGAGAGTTACGCATAAGGAATTCCACACCCACTAACGAGCCAGAGATTGCACACATAGCTAAAGTTTCTTGATTCCTACCCTTAATTACACTAAATCACTTCCCTCAACTCCTAATCTACTTAGTGTCTAGCGTGAGCGTGTATGCTTTTAGGAACTGGTGTAATTAATTAGTTAGTATCTTTTTGTAGTTTTTACAATAGGATACTTGTGACAATTCTCTTTAAATGCAGTAGTTATAGTTATAGGGAATTCTGTAGCTAGTAAATAGTAATAGTCCTCGTGGGATCAATTTGGACTTGTCCAGTATATTACTTGGTACGACGCGTGCACTTGTGGACAGGTGGAATTTTTATAGTCTCGTTTATGCCCAACCAGTTAGATGAGCTGAAAGTGGTGTGAGAATCAAGCGTTAATACTTACGATGCAAAGACTCGGTCATTTTTGCATATGCGTGCAGCTGTGATGTGGACTCTATTAGATTTCCCTACATACGACATGTTGATTGATTGGAGTACTAAGAGGTATAGATCTTGTCCTATACGTAATCTCAAACACGGTTCCATATATCTTCCTCATAGTTGAAAAAACATCTACCTGTGTCTTCGTAGGTTCTTATCGAACGATCATACTTGGAGAATTGATAAGAAAAATTTCATGGAAAAGAGGAACATTATGGGGCACCACAGGTTTAGTCAAGAGAGAATATCTTACACACGTGGGAAGAATATGACAATGTTCAATTTGGCAAAGGCAAGCCCTGTTGGAAGGGTACCTTTTACAATGCAGTGCGTTTATAGCTAGAAGGATGGAAGAAAAAAACATTTTTTGAATTACCCTTTTAGAAGACTATTGGTTCACGACAATTTAGATGTCATGCTTATAGACAAAAATGTTTATGAAAGTATTTTGAACAGTATTCTATAAAAAAGATGGGAAGTCTAAAAACAACATCAAGGCAAAAATGGATTTGCATCTTTGAAGATATGGAAACCTCTCCACCAAATCCTTCAAACAAAATTACCGGTAAGGTCGTCATTTCACATGCTTCATACAACATGTCAAGGGAAGAAAAAATAAGGTTTCTTGCATGTGATAAAGGGTTTTAAACTGTCGGATGGGTTCTCATCAAACATCTCAAACAAAGTAGTAGTACTGGAATAGAAAATTGTTGATGTAATAGTTCCTTCCTTTGATATAGAGGAAATCAATTTCGAAACATGTTGGGAAGGTCTTAAATGAGTGTTGCACATTCTTCAGGAATCTGCATGCTATGTCAGTTAATGTGAATAAGCTGGATGGATTGGAGGTGGCAATTCTATTTATCTATGCTTGTTGGAAAGAATTTTTTCGCCAACTTTTCCTTGATATCATTATCCACTTCACAATGCACTTAGCCACTAAGGTAAAATAAGCGGGACTAGTATAGTACAGGTGGATGTACCCAATTAAACGACTTCTGTGGACACTATATGACTTCACCCACAACAAGTCTAAGCTAGAGGGATCTATTCCGGAAGGCTACCTGATGATGTAACAACATTTTGTTCACAATGGAGTCGAAGTAAAACAGACCGATCTGGTGCACCATGTCGGTACTTGAATACTTCTGTGGAGGCGCATCAGAATCATAGGTTCATATTGTTCTACTTGCCGGAGGTGGAATCATATGTGAGGGTTGACATAGATGTTTGGAATATTGGTTTTGTTAATTAATGTTTTTGTTGATTCTTACAACATATGAAGTATCTAACAAAATTTTCTACATTTGTTTTACAAGATAATGCCACTGATGAAAGATAATAAGAAAGCGGAAGTGACCTCTAGACCCTATGAATCCCTAGTTTTTGACATGCGAAGATGGTTTAGAGCTATTAATCTCCAATTAAATCATCGAGGGTAACCATGGAGCCTATGAATCCCCAAAAGGTTTTTCATTGAACTGAATGTAGGCATTGTAATAACAATTTAAGTCATGCGGTAATTATATGATTCTTACAATAGGCACATCTGAGGAGTAAGGAGCTCGAGGGATGATGCGCGTGACAGGGAAAAGGACATGGGTGCAACAATTACAACTTAATTTTTTTTATTGTTGTATAGTTTTTTTGTACAGATAATTCTTATTTATGTGTCACAATTGTTGTATCATTCTTCTAGGACCATCGAGGGTAGCCATGGACACGAGAATAGAGGATGATGTGGCTATTGCTATGGAGGACACGAAGACCCAAGATCCTACTGGCTTGGAGAACCCAAGATCTAGCTGACTTGGAGACCCACGATCCGGAGACCCAAGATCTGAGTGACTGAGACACACTTCCACTAGAGGGCATTGATGAAGAACCTGAGGGGCCATTGCGACAACCTGTATTATGCCCTAAGAGAAGAAGAAACAGCATGAGGCATTCAAAGATGGTCAAATGATCAAAGCTTAAGGAGGTATATTTACTCATGTGATGAGTTTTGATGTTCATGAAGAGTGGTACTTCGTACCTCACTTGAATTGATGCGACCAAAATGATCGGTTAAAGACTTGTATCGAAGGAATGACGGTAAGTATGCTAATGTTATGCAGAAGTTGTACGACTTTTGCGACAACAATGCAAAGAAACCGTTGGATAATGATAAGGCAAAGCTGTTCTTCCAGCTAATTATGCAAATGGTATATAGGGGCATTCAAAATTATTTGAAGAAAAAATTATTTGAAGAAAAAATTATTTGAGGACAAAAGGGTGGCAGAGTATCAAAAATGTCCCCTCGAGACCATCAAAGAAGATTTTTGTGATAAGCTCATAGCCTTTTGGAAGGATGAAAAGGTGAAACAAATTGCTGAAAAAACAAAATCAACTGGTCGAAGCACAAGCCTCTTCACACTCTAGGGACAAAGACAATCGATCTTATGTAGAAGTACGTAAATATTTACTTCTTTACTTTATCAATTGTTTGTACAAGTTCATAGGTTACTTCATTGGTTGGCGCTTTTAAAAAGAAATGAAAGATAAAGGGCCCGAATTTGGTTTGTTTTACACTTATTTAACAGCCCATGTCAAGACCGATGACACATTTCCAGACGACACCACACAAGAGAAATGCATAAGTACACATTTCAACTAAATTTAAAAGTTAGTATATTAAATAGAAAACATAGTTTTCACACATTTTTTGTTTTGAAGGAATAAGTACGTCAAGAAGCAATTGTTCGCAACGTCGTAGAATCACAGGGCATGCCTGATTTCGCTTATGTTTTGGATCATGTGTTTAATGGCCATCACGATGGTTATGAGAGAAGTCTTAGGCTGGGCTATTTACGAGGGAAGGGCTCTCAAGCAGGGAACTCAAGCAGCTCAGAGCTTTATGCAAAACTGGTGGCATCAGAACAAGAAACTGAAAAATTAGGGGAAGAGGCCGAACATTTGACAAGAAGCATGCATAAAGTAGACCATCTAGAAGAAGCTATCTTAGCTTTGACATGAGGCTATATGCCTACTTTCAGAGATCCGAGAGGTATATTATAGGTTCCTAAAGAACTTATACAAGTAGTCCTACTTAACTTATGTATTGTACTTGATAGTAGCTATTTACTTTCTTTATCTAATTAGGAAAGCAAAGACCAACATCGAGAAGACTGATCCAATAGTGATCATTAAAATTTTTTTGTTATACATTTATTCAATATGATTTTGTGCATTATATTATATGATTTTGTATAATTTTTTTCTTTTCCCTATGTATATATTTTGATAATAGAATTACTCTTGCAACATATGTAATATTTTATATGTTTTTTATTTTTTAATATTTCTACTTTTGCAAATGCATAAATTTAAGTTTGTACAACTTTTCATTTTGTGAGGGTTTAAAGTTAAATTTTTATTATAAAAAATAATTTTCCGATGGATTTAAACTGCCGGTAAGTTAAAAATTGAAAAAATACTTAAAACTATTGCCGGTAGAAAATATTTTTGTTAAAAATTTTGAAAACTTTACTGGCGAGCAGACTTCATTGATAGAAATATCTCTACCCGCAGAAATTTTTGTGGTCGGTGATTTTCTGCCATTGGTGAGTCCGCCGTTCGTGATTGTGCGCGGTTGGAGATTGTCTGCCCGTAGTAATTTGTACCAGAGGAAAAAAGGCATGTATCGGCCGCTCCTTTTTCTGCTGGTGAAAATGGGGTAATCTTTATTAACAACTCAAAAGTATTTATATACAACCCTTGAACATAGAGAAAAGATCAAAATACCCTAAAGGATAAAAAGACAAAAACAAGACCCAATATATTACATAATCTAACAAGTTACATGCTTGTTTGGTATCTTGGGCCTCCAAGAAACTGCTTACCGTAGCCAGGTCTAGTGCTAAGGTGATTATCCAACATTTGCTTTCGTCTCACCCAAGATTCCTAGGGTACTACAACATTGTGAAGAATTATACATTTTCCTATAAGTCCTCTAATTCTTTTGTGTGAAAATTTTCTTGTTATATATATAGCAATAAATCCAGTCTTGCATGGTCAGGTCAAGCACATTCAACTTACTATCATTTCTTCAGGGAGCGAGTCAACTTAGGTCATATTCGGTTGCATTATGTTCCTACTTGTGATCAAGTTGTTTATGTGATTACATAGGTTCTCCCTTGAGTTTTGATTAGTCGATTCTTGACCAAGTTTCACGTCTTCTTGCCTCACAGCTTTTGGGGGGGAATGATAGAAGAGTGAATCAAGGAGCGAATCTAGTCTCTACACCAGCTAGATACGAGAAAGATAATAAGCAGGATGTTTCTGTTTACCGGAAACTGACCCCTGTATCCTTCCGTACCGACAGGATTCTGAACATATCGAAGAAACCTATAGATACAATACACCAATTTGTTTAGGGTAGCTGAGGTTACGCACCCCATTATTTTTTTCCGCCATAATCCATCGTCGTCCGGCGGCGAAAGTGCAAGTGGAAGAGCCGCCGGTGGTTGGCTGACCATTCCACGGTGCTAGCCGGCTGTAATGGCGGCCAGAATGCAGCCTTGTTTCAGACCGGTTCGGTCCGATTCGACGATGGTTTAATAAAAAAAGGGTTTTTACATTATAGATCTGTCCAATTTGGATGAAATTTGCACAATAATTATAATTAAATATTTTACTCTTTGGTATATTTTAAAATTTTTTATTCTTCATTGTCATCAATTAATATAATGTAGTTTATATATATTTAGTTTAATTTATTTGGATGTAATTTTTTATGAATTATTGAATAACAAAGAGAAACACTTGTAAAAAATGTAGTAAATTATTAGGATACTGATTATATTTTGAATGATGGATGATGTTGTTAGATCTTTGCAAATATTTTTGAGAAAAACAATATTTTGACCATACTATAGAGGATTGTGATCATAGTCTAAGAAAAAGACTAGGTGGTGGTATGTTGGATAGTTAAGTTGATTTTTTTAAAATATTTGCATCAATAAGAACATTATGTGCTTTATTTTTATTGAATTAATGAATATTAATATTTTTCTATAATTTTAATAAATTTTCCTAGAGTATCCACACTTATTACATGCGTACCTTAACGTATCCATGCGTATCTATTTCCTTAATGTCTGTTACTATGCGTATCTTTGATTATGCAAACCTGGTATCTAATGCTTAATGCTTGAACATAATGCTAAACCAAATAATAATCTACCCAAATTATTGGAAAAGCATGATTAAATCCATACTAAACATAGGTTAGATGAATATGTGGGAAACATATGATATAATAGAAATTGGACATTATACATATCACAGTTTAATCAATAATAAATTACATAAGGATTAGTCTGTCCAAAAATCAATTGGTCTCATCATGATTATTGAAATAAAACGCAGAAATATTACAAAACATGAATATATTACGGAAAATGTTAGTTACACCTACACACAGTTCCATCGACATACCAACCAATCTGAAATACACTACCTAGGGTTTATCATTTAGGATTTTATAAAAATAATTTTTCTTTATATTTTTAAGTAATTCAGATGGAAAATGCTAGCTGCACCCTATGCACAGTACCTGTCCCACATACATGTTACTTTAAACCAGTGATGCCTAGGGTTTATCCCTTAGAATATAAGATTTAATAAAAAAAATAATTGTTTTTAATATTTTTAAGAACTTAGATTAACATGTACGTCGGGCATATATGTCGACTAAGTGCACCTAGCATTACTCATTTGAGATAGGCTAGTACCCCTGATGGGTACTGCATGAAGGCCCAACAAGAAATCACTCATTTATAAAAATTAAATTCAATTCATCATAGAGAAACTAAATACTTCAAAGGAAAATTGAAGCACATGAAACTTAAACCAAACAAACAAAATTACCATTGAGATTACACCACTTATCTCCTAAAATCCTGACGTTTTCCAAATTTCATAACCCTAGGTAGCCTGCAATTTTGACTCTGAACGATTTTACTTTGTTTCCTGAGTCTCACCTAAATTAGGAGTCATGGAACAAGGGAAAGAAGGACGGACAAGTTAGACTAGCCTAAAAAAATTTAGTTTTTTAATGTCATATGTCGCAGGGCGCTAACTGTGTTTGACACGGTGCTTCTGGTCTGGCGCGCTTTGATTTTGGGGCTGGTGGGTGCCACTTTTACAATTTTACTTTCTCAGGTGCTCCAGCTCCCTAAGTATTATTACACCCACTCTTTGGAAATTTTTGCTAGAAACTACATAGTTCAATTGGGAAGTCCCATGACCCTAACTTCGACTTACTCTGAAGTGTTAGACATGTTTGAAAACTTTACTTCGAGCCCTAATTTTATTCACTGGTTTCCTTGGGAAGTCCCATGACCCTAACTTTTTGTTTCATCCTAAAAGACCCCAAAATGTGCATAAAATTGGCGTCGTATGACAAGCAGCATAAGACGTCATAACTTTTTCCAAATTTTTCTGGTCAGGTTCCTGTGGCATCCATCTAAAGTTGTTATATATACACTTTAACACAAAATACTTAAATCCATGAGTTATATGTTAAGCAATGTTTTAAAAACCGGACCAGGTGCTTCTTGCGGTTCGGTTTGCTCTCAAACCAGCAAGAGGTTGAAAACCGGATGACACGGCCGGTTCAACTGGTGAACCGGTGAACTGCTGAAACAAGCTGAACCAGTCAAGTTATTGTTGACCCAAACCATTTAAAATAAAACTCTAAACATGAATCCAAATTGATTATTTTTATATTTGCAGCAATTATGGATGAAAAGAAGGATTAAAAGATTGTTAATAGAGGTGATAATGTGGAAAAAGATGTAGTTGGATTCTTAAGAAAATAAATGTTTTAAGAATAATTTTGTATTTTAGAAGGGTATTTTATTTCTATAATTTAATTACATTTGATTTTAAAGTTTTTAAAAAATAATTTTTTTATGATTTTAGAATTTTTAATGGTTTCTATATTTTAAAATTGGTTTGGGAATATAGGTAATAAAAAGACTTATAGGTAATAGGAGTTATGTTATGAATTTTGTTAATGACTTACAACGCAGACCCGGTTCAACCACCGGTTCGATCACCGGTTCGGTTTTTAAAACATTGATGTTAAGTGAATGACGTAAAATTGAATTATCAGATACTGACAAACTTATGACTTTGCTTGTCCTAGAGCAAAGGAAAATAGGTTAAACTAAGGAAATTTTTACACTGATGAAATATGAGATGATGCAAATAAGTTCAAATATAATTAAACTTTGCTCAAGCAACAAATGTCATACAGACAAAACAGAGCCCCCAAGATACCTACATTCAAAACCACCTAACACTTTCTCTATGGTCCTCTATATCCGTTATTGACACAGCAATGGTACCCATTTGGCTGCTATTCTTTCCGACCTTTACTAACATATCATTGGAAGGGCTCTAAAATTGGAAGGCCAGTTTTATGATACACATCCCGCTTAAAGAAAACACCATTCTAAGGGGTTAATAGGAGTTTCATTAGGTTATAACTGGAATGGTGTAAAGGGTATGATGAAGGATAAAAACTACTAGCCTCTGTACTCACACATTTCATTCTGTTGGGTCTGTCTCATATGTTGGTGGGACCCACAACTTAAACTCTCTTTCACATGCCCCAAGTGTTAGAGAGTGATAAAAATTAACAATAGAAGGGGGCTCAAGGGTTTTGAACAATGCCTCCTGACACAAAATATGGGAGAGAAAAGAGGAGAAAAAAGAGAAGAGAAAGAGAGAAGGGGGAGTTGCTAGCCACTTTCTGAGTCTCCATGCTTCTTCAAGGGGTTTCTGTTCACTCTATTGTAGAAAAATCACAATATCGGTAATCTCTAAATTTTTTAGCTATGAACTTAGCTAGAAGAGAGGTAGTCTATCTTCACAAATTTTTGTAGAGTCTTCTTGTGGTAGACTATGTGGACCGACCTATCCCTCTCTTTTGTAACAACGCATTTTCTATTGCAGTCACAAAAGATCCGAAGTGTCACTCTAAGGCTAACCATATTGAAGGGAAATACCACTATATACGAGACATACTGACGAAGGAAGAAGTTGTTGTTCACAAAATACTCTCTCAGACAAACTTAGCCGATCCACTAAGTGTCTTTCCGTGACCAGTTTCACTGTCCATGTGAGGAACATGGGTTTCATTTGTTTGTAATTATGAAACCAAGTGGGAAAACATTGTTTTGTATGAATATGGTCTCAATTATTTGTAACGTCATGACATTGTATTTTAAATTACACGGAATAAAACGACAAACTTGAATGAATGCATATGCTTTTGTGTGATTATATGAGTACTCATGGTGTGCCTTGAGATTCAACTTCCCTATTAGGTATGCACTTGTATGTGTATACGTGAGGGTCTTAATAGGGAGTGACACTTGAGTCTCTAAATTGTCCAAGCCAATGGGACTGCGCAGACACAGTTTCCTTAACGGCTGATACTCCTGCTGGCATAGAGCTTTACCCTGAGCACCTCAGGTACTGATTATGGTATGGATGGTGGAATGCCTAGATGTCCAACTTTCCTATTAGATATATACTAGTGCGTATATACGGAAGGGTCTCAATAGGAAGATAGGGTTGGATGTCTAAATTGATTCAGGCTTGGTACTACTGCTTAGGCACAATTACCTTAGTGGTTATTACTCGAACTGCTACAGAACTTTACCCTGAGTTTAGGTCCGAGTATGCTATGAATAAACCGTTGCACTTTGACAATTATGGATTTGGTTTATTCCCAAGCCTTAGCTATCTAAGATGTATATTGTGTAGGCCCAAGTTAACTACACTTGTATGTTAAAGTATTTGAGGTAATGTCTATGGTCATGGTATGGTTTTATGTGTCAAAATTGATTTTTCAGGTTTTTTGAAAATCGAAAGTTTATAAAAATGGATTTGAAACCACATGGGAGTTTGTTGGAATTATGATTTCAAATATTTATTTTATAAAATAAAATTACCATGAGTTATGGTTGTGGGGCCCACTTCTAGATATTTTGTCATTGGAGTTCAGTAAATGGAATAATAGCCAGCACATCCCCAGTAGAGAGAAATTTAATGGGTACATTGACTCTAGGGACGCTTTTGGAATAAACAGTTGTATGTCATTAGTCCCACATTGAAGGGAGTCTTTAGTGCCATACCCCATTGGAATTTATAAATACTCCAAGGTCTTACAAGTAACGCGACTTATGCCCACCTAGTTTGGCTGAAGGAAACCAAGCTCATTACTTGTAAAACATATTCGAAAATATTGTGTTGTGCACTACTCTGACTCAATTACTATTCAAAGATGAAAGGTACGCTTCTGTTATCTTTCTTATTTTAATTCGATCATATCTATAGGATGTTTATGCAAAAGGGATCTTATGTAAATTATTTGTCTATTTTCATAATGTATTATGTGATTTATTGGACCTAAAGTCTAACATTCCTGCCAAAGTAAATTGGCCTCGTGCAGCCAGATATACATCTCAGTGTCTTGAAGCTCAACGAACTTACTCCTGTTTCCGAGAAGTTCGTGAAGGCATTTGGGATGATTCGAAAGTCATCGTCGTCAACAAAACACCGACAAGGAGGATGCGAGTAAAATACTTCGGCATTTGAAAATATCGAGATGTTGGTCATGGTTGCTTTTTTGAGAGGGTGTTCTTTTTGTGCGGTCTCTTTTGAAGCTCAGAACTAAGACATGCTTGCAAGCATGAAGAGAGATGAGAGTACTTATTCAAGCTGTATGTGAGCTGTGTATAATGAAACCCTCCGAAGATTCTTGTCGAGGACCAGCCGGCAGGGGAAGACGCTGAGCAACTCAGTGTACAAGAAGAACCACCAATTGAAACAATAACTTGGGAGATGACACTGATGTCGAAGCAAGTGATGAAATATGGCAAGAAGCCGGACCTACTGAATGATTAGCCTACAATCGAGATCTTTGAATCGTAGATGTGGTGCTGTTGAGCAGAAACATGTGGATGTGTTTTACTTGTTTGGGTTCCTATTATGTAGAGACGGACTTGACGGTTTCATGGCGTATTATTGAGCATTTGGCTCGGATATGAGAAACTGTAGCCTTTCTGTTGGGTTGTCCTATAGACGAACTTGACGATTTTATCATTTTGCAAGGTTGAGCAATTAGTTGATCTTAATGGGGCTATAGCCCTATGTGTGGTGGTACTTGAGAGACGTACTTGATGGATCCACCTACGTGAGTGTGGCGGTGTGGCCGCCTCCTATGGAAGAGTTGTGCTTGTCTTAGTAGAGCACTCGTGAGAATCCTGAGGTGTTGCATGGTCTTATAATAGCGCAATATTATATCGTGGAGTTCGTTCAAGATTAAGGGTTTGATGTGTGTTGTGGGGAGGTCTCAAACAATGTTCACTAAGTTTAAGAGTGCTTCACTTGGTAGATTTATTTGTTGCCTCACTTCACTATGTATCAATTTAAATCGAAAGATATTGACACTTAAGTATTCGGCCCATTCTATGCCCAAAATAAATCATTAATGTGAGCCATTTTGTGTGGGATTGTTGGAAAAATGGCATGCATAAGCGCCCGATCGCGTGTGCATTGCCCACATCTATTGACCCATAACCGTTTGGGAAAACGGAAATATGAGTCCCGTCTAGATTCTATAATTTAGGATCTGGACATTTATATTCTTTGGACACTTTCCTGAACAGGTAGCTTCTTCTTTTCTCCTGTTCGATTTGTTTTAGTGTGTTCATTTTATCTGTGCCTGTTTTCTTCTCTGAGTGGATTGAGCTCTCTCTGGTTTCTTGGCGTTCTTTGCAATGTCTCTATGATAGAGTTCTGGTGTGTCTGTTCTTTCTGATATTTTGGGCACTTGAACTACTCCAAATCTCCAATGACTAGTGCACGTCAAAGGAGGTTGGCTGTGTTACCTTGGGAAACATTCGACTGCAGGACTACACCGGTGGTTGCCGAATAATTTATTTTCTGACCATAAGTTCTTTTAATACTTCTTCAAAACCGATAAGTTCTTTTAATACTTCATATATTGATTTATATTTATCTGTTAATGATCTTATTATTTATCTGGTTAATACGTGAAGTTTATTAATTAGTTACCGCCAATGCTTTAAAAACCGGACCGACCCGGCCGGTTCGACCGGGTTCAACTGGAACCGATGCTTCTTGCAGTTCGGTTTGCTCTCAAACCGGCAAGAGGTTCAAAACCAGATGACCCGACCGGTTTTTCTGGTTTGACCGGTGAACCAGTGAACCACCCAAACCGGTTGAACCGGTCTAGTTACTGTTGACCCAAACTAGTTAAAATAAAATTCTTACTATGAAACCAAATTGATTATTTTTATATTTTCAGCTATTATGGATGAAAAGAAAGATAAAAAAATTGTTAATATAGGTGAAGATGCGGAAAAATATTTAGTTGGATTCTCAAGAAAATAATATTTTTTAGAATAATTTTGTATTTTGGAATTGTATTTTATTTCTATAATTTAATTAGATTTGATTTTAAAGTTAAAAAAACTATTTTTTATGATTTTAGAAATTTTAATTGTTTTTGTATTTTTAAATTTATTTTGTGAATATAGGTAATAGGCTTATATGTAATCGGAGTTGTGTTATGAATTTTTTTAATGACTTACAACTCAGACCCGTTTCAACCACCGGTTACCTGTTGAACCGGAATCGAATGTTCAACCGGTTCGATCACTGATTCAGTTTTTAGAACATTCGTTACCGCTAGTATGTGTGATTCATGATTTATGTGTTGTGTGATACTTACGTCCTGATTCAAATTGGGACCTAATTATTGGAAATAGGCCATAATGGCCCATACGATTAAGATCGAAATCCAGCCCATCTCACATTTATTCATTCCGCCGGCGGTTGGGCTGGATACAGCGATGTTCCGCCGGCGGTTGGGCCGGTTGGGCCGGATACAGTGAAGTTCTGCCAGCGGTTGGGCCGGATACAAAGAAGTTCCGCCGACGAGACAAAAAGGCCGTCGGCAGAGATGTATTCCGCCGACGAAAAATTTCCCAACCGTCGGCGGATTACACTTTTCTAGGTGTGTCTGATTTCTGGCCATAAGTTCCAACAATTTAAAGACATAAATATTTTTTATGGCCGTATCTATGATATATATTAAACTTTTGTTCTTTATGAATTCTTTAATTCGGATTGCAGGCTTTTCTCCTTGGTCTTCTGCATAGACGAAGCAGTCTGCCTTCTCCGCAGTGTAAATCACTCTAGGAAAAGTTCGGTTCAAAATCAAAATTAAACCAGTCTAAGTGTCGCGATAAAATATGCTCTTCCTCTACTTCTGTGCCGTCGTAATGAAAATCAGATTAAATTCTTAGATAAAATGGAAGGGAAAATCGTAGCAAGAAGAACTTTCAATTTATCCTTCTTTTGCATTCTTCGTGGTATATAATTATGAAACTCATGATTGGAAGACGACCCCTGGGAAACAAGAAGACGGAGATGGATCCGCCGGGTCTGTAGTTGTGGACATATCGTGGAAGCGGGCAACCTCTTGCCTTAAACCGGGTAGGGGAGGTTTCATCCCGTACGGGTAAACGAAAAATAACTGGAAGCTGGTGGAAGCGCGCTTATCTTCCGGGAAACCAGATACTGCTTCTATACGTAGTTGCTTTCATGGAAAATTCAAAGCATATATAGTCACGCTAGGAGAGATAATATCAAGATCGGGCTCTGCGAGCCAAAAGTAGTACTATGTATCTCTCTGCGGAAGCAAGTGATTTGAGAAAATTTAGTATATATATGGACTTGTAGTCATATTACAAATAGATTATCACTTAGAGAACAGTCTCTGCAGAGATTGCGGAAGAAGTATATGTACTTGTATCCAAACTTTAACAGAATGTATCGTCCCTCTGGAGATTATATATCACTTAATTAGAAGATCGGAGACTCAAGTGTAGTCTAGATGATCTGCAGACGATGAGAAATGGAACATAAGGAAATTTTTACAATGAGGAGTGGCGAGCAACCTGACCTGACATGTTTATATTAAAATAATAATAATGATAATAATAATTCTAACTTATGTCTTCTCCAAATTTATTTAGATTTTGGCATTATTCGGACTTCAAATGAATTTGGTTCACTGAAAAGTGCTGGTGTCGAAGGAGGCGTTCATTAAACGTTTGTGGATACCTAAGCTGCCATAAAAAGTGGAAAGTATATAGTTATTCTATATGGGAAGGTGCATCTCTTTCCTTTTACCAGGTTAGAGGAGAATACGGAAACTAAGAATTCTCCTACTTACGACACTAAATAAGCCTATTATGGAGGAAGGGACGGATACTCCTCTCTTGTCCTACTGCGCCAACGGATTCGCGTCACTGATATCAGCGGCAATCTTAAGCAGCTATCGGTGGATCACCTTTTACTGCCCACAGTAAATAGGCCTCGTGCAGCCAGATATTCATCTCAGCGACCTCGGCTCCGTTGCCGTGAAGTTAATTCGCGAAGGCATTTGGGATGATTCGAAGGTCACCGTCGTCAGCAAAACACCTACGAGCAGGATGCGAGTACAATACTACGGCATCTGATCAAAATAACTGGATGTTGGTTATGGTTGCTTTTTCTGAGAGGGCGTTCTTTTTGTTCGGTCTCTTCTGATGCTCTGAAGGAGCACGTGCTGAGAGTCTGAGACACGTTTGCAAGCATGAAGAGAGATGAGACTACTTATTCAAGCTGTATGTGAGTTAGGTATTATGATACCTGCCGATCATTCTTGTCGAGGACCAGCCGGCAAGGGAAGACGCTGAGCAGCTCAGCGTACAGGAAGAACCACCAACTGAAACAGTAACTTGGGAGATGACACCCATGTTGGCGCAGGTGATGAAATATGGCAAGAAGCCAGACCTACTGATTGATGAGCCTAGGATCGAGCTAGATCTTCGAATTGTAGAGGTAGTGTTGTTGAGCAGAAACACGCGGCTGTGTTTTATTTGCTTGGGTTCCTATTATGTAGGGAACAATGTTGAATTGAGTAATCAAGTTCAAGACTAAGTAGAAGAGAAAAACATTAAAAGCTTATTGCTCAAGCCCTGTGATCTAGAAGAAAATGGTGGATACCTCTTTTTAGGTCAAACGAAGTTAGTTTCTTTCTTGATATTGTTTCTCCATTCCTATGATGCGGTGCAAAGCCTTTGGCTCCATGAGAAACTAAAACCCTTCTTTGGGTGGTCCTATAGAGATAGACTTGACGGTTTCATGGCATATTATTTAGCCCCTGGCTCAGATAAGAGTAATTGTAGCCCATTTGTTGGATGGCCCTATAGAAGGACTTGACGGTTTCATTATTTTGTGAGGTTGAACATTTAGTTGTTCGTAATGGGTCCATAGCCCTATGTGTGGAGGTGTTGAGAGATGTACTTGATGGATCCCCCTACATGAGAGTGGGGGTGTGGCTACTTCCTATGGAAGACTTAGGCTTGTCTTGCTAGAGCATTCATGAGAATCCTAAGGTGTTCGTATGGCCTTATTATAGCGCAATATTATATCGCGGAGCACATTCAAGATTAAGGGTTTGAAGCGTGTTGTGGGAGTCTCAAACAAGGTTCAATAAGTTTAAGAATACTTCACTTGGTGGATCTATTTGTTGCCTCACTTCACTATGTATCAATTTAAATTGAAAGATATTAATATTTAAGTACTCGACTCATTTCGTGCGTAGAACAAATCATTCACGTGTGCCATTTTGGGGGAGATTGTTGGAAAAATGGCACGCATAAGCGCCAGATCATGTGTGCGTTGCCCACGTCTATTGACCTATAACCGTTTGGAAAAATGGTAATATGAGTCCCGTCCAGATCCAATAATTTAGGGTCTGGAAATTTATATTCTTTGGACCATTTTCTGAACATGTAGCTTTTTCTTTTCTCCTATTTGATTTTTTTAGTGCGTTCTTTTTCTCTTTGCCTGTTTTCTTCTCTACGTGGTTGTGCTCTCTCTGGTTTCTTGGCATTCTTTGCAATGCCTCTATGAGAGAATTTTGGCGTCTCTGTTCATTTTTAAAGTTTTGGGCACTTGAACTACTCCAAATCTCTGACGATGAGTGCACATCGAAGGATTTCACTTGTTGTTGCCGACAATTGGACTTCACTGGTTGTCGCCGAGTACGTCTTTAAGGTAGTAGGTTCTTGATGCCGCAGCCTCTTCAAAACCGATAAGCTCTTTTAGTACTTCATATATTGATTTATATTTATCTGATCATGATCTGATTATTTATTAGGTTAATACTTGAAGTTTATTAATTAGATACCGCTAGTATGTGTGATTCATGAGTTATATGTGTTGTGTGATATTTATGATTGCCTGAGTTCTGGCCATAAGTTCCAACAATTTATTGTTCTCAAGCAAATTCAATCAGCCATGCCAAAAAAAAAAAAAAAAACTAACAAACCATTTTTAAAAGATCATGTTTTTTTTTTCTCCTCTAGCATATAGAAGCAAGAATCTAACTATAACTCTAGACTTGCTCGACCTTAGAATAACTTTAGAGGAGGATAGAGTGGTGTAACTCTACATTTATGTATCTATGAACTACAATTACTATTAAGCAATTTGTCAAACACCTTGTGGATTAGGGATAAATGTATGTGTAACCGGCTGTCGCTCGCATTACAACCATGTTTTTTGTCTCATCTCTGGTGTCACCTATTGCCCAGGGAGTTAGGACGTCCAATCAATGCACTCAGACCTAAAGACCACGTGTGGTCTTGAGTCTCTATTCACTTACAATGCTAATTAATCTTCTTCACCCATTTGCAGAAGTGAACACACGTTAATTAGTGTGTGTCTACCTTAATCTACTCTAATGAGGTCAACTAAGGTTCCTAACACATCTAAATGTTGATCAGGCACCTAGGCGTGCATAACACCCAACGACATTTCCAGACCCTCCCACCCAAAGAAGGTTTAGCTAGACATTACAAGGTTTACTCAAAATCCCCACATATAGTTATTTCATACATTTTCTAACTTAAACTACACAAAAGATAAATAAATAAAGAAGGAAGGATTGAGAGATTGCTTCCCCAATGTTCAATCCAACCCGAACTCACAATTTCTCCATCCCTTGGGTTTTAAATCACCCTATTCCACCTCTTGCACTCTTTCCAAGGTGTCCCCACCAAGGTTCGCATTATCGGAGATACAGAATGTATCAGACCTTAAGGATACAGATACGTATCGTGGATATGGATGGATACGCTAAGAAACGCCTGTAATGAGCATGAATACTTTAGGAAAACTTATTAAAAATAAGAAAAAATGAGCACACATTAGAGACAATAATTAGCACCGGGAAGACTTTTCCAGGCGGTTTTCCAACCGCCGGCAATAATTGCGTCGGCAAATGTTTTGTCGACGCATTTCCTGGCGGTTTTAACTCCCGGTAAATCATTTCCTTCTAACGGCGGAAAATAAAACCGCTAGCAAACAGGTAAGTTTTCCAGGCGGTTTTACGAGAAACCGCCATAAAACCTTTTAATGGTGGTTTTGGTGACCGCCATTTAAATGACCTTCAATATTATTGGCGGTCGTTCAAACCACCATTAGAAATTCCCCTATTTGTAACGGCGGTCAATCAAACCCCCATTAAAAATTCGTCTATAGTTAACGGCTGTTTTTCAAAAACCGCCATTGAAAATGACCAATTTTTTAAAGGTGGTTTTCACTAGCACTGCCGGTCATGTTTATTTTTTTTAATGGCGGTTTTTAGAACCACCGATAATTATGTTTGTTATTAAAAAATGTACTTTTTTTATCTTCAATTTATCTCTCTACTCATAACAACATATTAAACTTGTAATACATCTAATTGAAACAGATTCTACAATCCATAATTACAATAGATCCCAACAATTGCACTATATATAAAATATAATTAAAAATTAGAATTTGGGCCAAAATTCTGGTTTTACAAAAGTGAAGAGAAAAGATGAAGAAAGCCACTAAGGATCTAGCTCTTCTACTCATTGTTGTCCACCTTACGGATAATCTACTCGTGTTGCAATTTTTACTCCAACCTGGCAAAGAATCAGCTCCAAACAATTGATGATAATAATGAATAATGGCACCAAAAGCCCTTTTTTGCTTTCACAATTTTTTGTTTAAAAAACATTTGATCAAATACTATATAAGTTCCTAAAAGTCTAAAGAAAATTTTATTCTATAAGATTTGATAACGTCAAAAAAATAATTTTGACTATTTTTTTGAAAGAAAAAGATTAGTTGATTCCTTATGCAATCTTTAACATTACAATAGACTTGCAGACTTTTAACATACGGAAACAACTCCATCCGAGGCCATCGAAATATGTTGATGAGAAGGTAGTAATTCCGCATGCGGCATACAGTTTGACGAAGGATAAAAAAACACGGTTTCTACATGTTTTGAATGAATTAAAGCTCCCGTTAGGTTTCAGTTCACATGCCTCAAACCAAGTACAAGTCAAAGCAAGGAAAATGGTGGGCCTCAACAGTCATGACTTCATGTTCTCATGCAACAACTCCTACCATTAGCGTTGAGGAAAACAATTTCAATGCCAGTGAGCAAAGTATTGAATGAGTTTTCAGCTTACTTTAGGGAGTTGTATTCCAAAGTGATTGATGTGGATAACGTGGATAAACTTTAGGCAGCCATTCCATTCATCTTGTTCAAGTTAGAGAGAATATTTCCACCTTCGTTTTTTGACGTCATGGTTCATCTGAGCATACACCTGGCAACAGAGGTTAGACTGACAGGGCCAGTGCAGTACAAATGGATGTACCCAATTGAACGTCACTTGCTTACACTAAAAAATTACATCCGTAATCGAAATCGGCCGTAGGGATCCATAGCAGAAGGATATTTGATGGAAGAAATAATTACTTTTTGTGCACGTTATGTTGAGGGGATGGAGTCCAAGATTACTAAACTGGTAAGGTATGAACCAGGACCTTTAGGGACAACACGTTCTCATATGCTCACCGCTGATGACGTGTACCAACTCCACCAGTTTTTACTATTCAACACTCCAGAGGCTCATTCGTACCTCTTGTAAGTAATTGTAGTCATTTCACTAAATATTATACAGAAACAACCCAAATATCAAAGCTTAATTAATTTCTTCCACATTTGGTTGTAGGGAACATAGAGAGTACTTGAGAAAGCTACACCCCCAATGGACAGATCATCGGATACCGACAGAGCAACATAACCATTTCGTACAGTGGTTTAGATCACGAGTGAGTTTATCACCCAAAACTGAATTTTGATGTTTCTTCCATTAAAGCGTCTCATCTCTGTTGACACCTAAGGTGTTTAATCCTTAAATTGTGTAGGTGTTAAATTTACCACAGGAGGGCGATGAGATAGAAGATCTACAAAGGTGGCTATGAGAGAGGAGTTGGAACAGGTGCTCGATTGCGTACAGATGCCTCTTCAAGCTCTTGTAGTTATGTGGCCCTGTCTGAACAATTGGAGAGGGGGAGACGAGATAAGGAGGCATTGTCCCAGAAGGTAGACGCCATGAGCCAATGCATGGAGTGGTTAGAAATGTTGTTATCACAACAAGGTAAGTATTGTTTTCAGTCTTCTGAATTAGTTTAAATTGATGAGCATAAATGTATGTCTCTAATGTTGATGTATTAACCTTCCGTAGCATCCTCGAACAATAGAGGAAGTGACCGATCGCGTCATTGAAGATATTATAATTGTGCATTATGTTTATGTATTATTTTACATTGTAACTGTTAAATGTAAACTTTTACATTGTGTATATATATTTTACATTGTAGACTTAATACATTGTGGTGTGAAATATCATTGTCATTGAAGTTTATATACATTGTATTTGATGTGATGTGAATAAACAGGAAAAATAAAAATAAAAAAAAGATAATAACATTAAAAAAAAGCTTCCCCCGACGGGTGAACCATCGGCCGAACCCTTTCCCTCGACGCACAAAATGGCACGCGTCATGGGATTCATTACGCCGAAGCAAAATCACCTATTCCACCGACGCACCCTAAGGTGTCGAGGGAACCTATTCTGCCGACACACAAGTACGCGTCGGTGAATTCCATTATCCCATCCGCCGACGCACAGGGACGCGTCGGCGGAATCCTTTCCCCCTTCCGCCGACGCCGACGCACAAGCACGCGTCGGGTGAATCTACTCCGCCGACGCGTCATGAGGCGTTGGGGGAATCGGTTCTGACGATGCGGCATCACACGTCGGGGGAATCCTTTCCGCCAACACGTTATCACTCGTTCGGGGGAAAGGATTGCTCCGACGCACCCTAGCACGTCGGCGAATATTTCCCCCCTCACGCACCTCTACGCGCGTTTCGCCGAGAACTTACGCCGCGCGACGGTTGGTTTTGTCGCGTGATGGGTTCCTACGTCGGCCGAGCAGTCCGCCGACGCACGTTCCGACGACATTGTAGAACCGGTCGTCGGAATGTCCGCCGGCGGGTATTCTTGTTCTGCCGGCGCCTTTTGCCCGCAGGTGGACGGAGGTTTTTGACCAGTGATATATGGCTTTAACGACCAATGATCAGTTAATTTGTTGGAAAATTAAAATTGGCATTGGTGGTTTTGAAGGACAAGCTAGAACTAAAACCTAGCCTTTACTTGGCCATGTCAACCAACAAGAAATTGTTCTGTAACTGATAAGCTCCAATTACAGCCGCTTGCAGAACCTTCTCTCCGCCATCGACGACCGTCAGGCACACCAAATTAGCATATGGCCAGGAACCAAGGTGGGTGCTCTCATGGGGTTATGTCCATATGTGGAGAAAAAGGATTAGGTTAGTGGGTGATGGGGTTTAGAGGCGCCACGTCGTATCAGCAGTGGGTATTTTACATTTGTCGGTGGTAACTTAGTTACTTGAAGAAGCAAATAACAAAAGGTGGTTGCGTTGTCAAGTGTTGAGGCTGAGTTCATAGGAATGATAAAAGGTCTGTGTGAACTCCTTTGGATTAAAAAGTTACTATCTGATATCAGATTTAGTCCTAACTTAGCGATGCATTTATTTGTGACAATAAGGCTGCCATAGAGATTTCTCATAACCTTATTCGTAATCAAACAAAACCTTGAAGATTAAATTTCCATTTGTTCAATCAGAAGATTAGCTTGTTGATATGCTTACAAAGACAGTCTCTATTAAGAACTTCCATAACTCACAATACAACTTGTGCATCAAAGACATCTTTGTGCCAGCTTGAGTCGGAGTGTTGGCCGCCTGGGATAATATCAGAATACAAAATTCTAGGAATTGATTTATTTTCTTTTTATATATTTTACTATTGTAATGGGATCTTTTTTGTTTTGAGTTGCTTAAGTAGGGTCCTTAATCATAGCTCTTGCACTTGTATAAGTATGTACATACATTGAAAAAGAAATATCGAAAAACTTCTCTCTCAAAGTTATCATACACCTAGGAGAAAGTTTAATTCCTTTACTTGATTAACCCACACTTGAAAAAAACAAAGGAAATAACACTTTGAAGAGTTGATTGCATTAAGTTTTGAATCAGCTATTGAATAGCCTACAGTGTGATAGATGGGCCATTTGGGTTATTTGTCTCTTGATCACAGTTCATGGTAACAAAAAGTAGGTTGGCTTTACTTATTCAAAAGTCTGCAATCCAAAATGATGTGCCCTGATGTCTTACAATGGTTGCATATATTTTGCTTCAGGCAGTGAGACTGCGCGTATTGGTTATTTCCAATGTTTTAAAAACTGAACCGGTGGAGCTTCCGATTCTAGTTTAACCGGTTCAATCAAGTTCAATCGGGTTCAATCGGGTTCAATCGAGTTCAACCTATGGTTCAATCGGGTTCAACCAATGGTTCAATCGAGTTCAACCGATGGTTCAATCGAGTTCAATCGGGTTCAACCGATGGTTCAATCGGGTTCAACCAATGGTTCAATCTGGTTCAACAGATGGTTCAACCGATGGTTCAATCGGGTTCAACCAGTGGTTCAACCGGTATGAGTTCTATCTCATTAAACAAATTCATAATAATATTTATATATAGAAAAAATAAGTTTATAAATACAGAAATAATTAAAACAACTAAACAGGGGGTTCAACTGGTCCTGTCCGATTCACGGTTCAGCTGTTGAACCGGTAAAACCGGCCAGTCAAACAGTTTTTGACCATTTTCGGGTTTTGAGCAAACCTAACTGTTCAAAGGCTCGGTTCCGGTTGAACCGGATGGGTCGGTTCGGTTTTTAAAACACTGGTTATTTCTTTCATTTTTTTTTTTGAAATGATTGTTATTTCATTCTCAAGTTCAAATTTGTCGTATCTGGCTCACTTTCTTCTTCTAAGCATACCTGGTTCAACTAAGTTAAGTATCTATTAAATAACTTGTGCATTTTTCGTTTTCCAATTTTTCTTCGCCTTTTCATCATCTGCTTTCTCATACCCATCAATAATTCAAGATAAACCCTTCAACAAAAACCCGAAAAACAAAAATCCTAAAGTGTAAAATTTTTGGCATTGAATTTGACATATGTGAGAAGTTACAACTCTAAATTTCAGAGAGAGAGTTGAGGCAGGGGTTTTCATTTAACAGGGTGTTCATCTCCTGGAGCTTCTTCTTCGTGGGAGGGGCGATGGCGAACCCAAAAAATAGACGAGCTTTGCGAACAGATAGAGGAAATAAATCTTTATCAACAACGGCAGGGTAACACAAAGGAAGACTTGCAAAGTAGAAACAATTCTGATCTCTCCCTTCCACAGATGAGAGATAAAACTCAAGATTCAGTATGCGAACAACTACGGGACTTGGAGGAAGTCCTCAAAAATTTTGACAAGTTAACTCTTCATTTCCACCAAAACCCCAGGAAAATCCCTTAGCGGGAAGAAACACGTCACACGAAAACTAAACAGGCCACACAGGAGTCAATCGAGAGGGTTCTGCTCTCTCTCCTGATTCCACACCAAAAGGTTCAATCAATCCACACAATCTGCTACACTCACCCTATCAAGCGGGTTACACGGGAAAAAAATGGAACCTGTAGGAAAAGAGGGCACACAAGTGAATAGAGCAAGACCAACAATCAAGATAACCCACGGCTAGGGCCCCGAGGGGGGACAAAGGCAAACTTATCCTCACAGTAAGGAAGGAGAAGGGAGACCCTTGAGAATGCCCAATTGCCGCCTACTCCTAGTTCACCTATATGTTTTCTGTATACTACTTAGATCTCGCAAACACTATACAAAAAGGAGGAGGAAGTGGCTCAACCCGCCGCTGCGGCGAGGGCGAGGGCGAGGGCGAGGGCGAGGGCGAGGGCGAGGCCACTGCGGGAGGCTGAGGCGAGGGCGAGGGCGAGGCCGCTGCGGGAGGCTGAGGCGAGGGCGAGGGCGAGGCCGCTGCGGGAGGCTGAGGCGAGGGCGAGGGCGAGGCCGCTGCGGGAGGCTGAGGCGAGGGCGAGGGCGAGGCCGCTGCGGGAGGCTGAGGCGAGGGCGAGGGCGAGGCCGCTGCGGGAGGCTGAGGCGAGGGCGAGGGCGAGGCCGCTGCGGGAGGCTGAGGCGAGGGCGAGGGCGAGGGCAAGGCCGCCGCGGGAGGCTGAGGCGAGGGCGAGGGCGAGGCCGCCGCGGGAGGCTGAGGCAAGGGCGAGGGCGAGGCCGCCGCGGGAGGCTGAGGCGAGGGCGAGGGCGGGGCCGCCGCGGAAGGCTGAGGCGAGGGCGAGGGCGAGGCCGCCGCGGGAGGCTGAGGCGAGGGCGAGGGCGGGGCCGCCGCGGAAGGCTGAGGCGAGGGCGAGGGCGAGGCCGCCGCGGGAGGCTGAGGCGAGGGCGAGGGCGGGGCCGCCGCGGAAGGCTGAGGCGAGGGCGAGGGCGAGGCCGCCGCCGCGAGAGGCTGAGGTGAGGGCGAGGCCGCCGCCGCGGGAGGCTGAGGCGAGGGCGACTCCGCCGCAGGAGGCAGAGGCCAGGGCGAGAAAGAGAAAGAAGAAAAAACGGAGTTGAACCAGACCCGTTTTTTAGTTGTTGAGTCAGCTGCTTACATGGACGGCCCTGTAAGCCATCCACGTAAGCAGTGTGCACTCCCAGCATTATTCTTACATTATTAAGCACTGCTGTCCATATCACTATACAATTATTGAGGAAGACTCGCAGGTAATTATTCATCTTGTTCAGGGTGAAACGTAGGGCCATTGGAGGCTATTGCAATGGATCAAGAGGTGCAAGGACATCCTCCACGAGCTACCTCAGGTGAAGCTCCAACACCGACTCACGGAAACTAATGAGGTGGCTGACTCCCTAGCCAAGAATGGCTCAAATTTTGCGCGACAAGGCGAACAAGAAATTAAAGTGTGGCATACTGTCCCAATCTTTTTGAAGTCTGTAATTATAAATGATTGTATTCGGGCGTCTGTGACCCTGTCTCTCACCTTTTTGGATAACTGTATTTTCCTAATCTCTCCAGACAGCATTCCATCTCTACCCACTATAGACAGCACTCTTACTCATGAATAAAATGATACTAAATTGGTTTCCGATAAAAAAAAAACAGAAATTGACCTATGTGGTTTCAAATTTGTTCATATCCATTATTACGAATAAAAAAATTCCCGAGGCAAAAAGTCAATGATTAAGTTCAAATCAACTCCTCTAAAGGATAAGCGACAAACAAAAGAATAATTCTCAAAAGAATGTAAAACAACTACCATCGATAATCATCCAAATTAGAAAGGAAAAGTGTGCATCCAAAGCTATTTGTACTCCCAAATAAAATATAAAGAAAAAGCAACAACACCCATCACATATTTGCATTCTGAAACAAATATAAGGAGAAAGCAGCAAGGCCCATCCGAACCTATTTGTACTCCCTAAAAAATTATTAGGAGAAAGCAAAAAGGCTAATATGGTAATTTAACTATTGATAATCAATACGAGGAAGATAAAAGTGTCATGTGCGTTAATGATGAAGCGTGTCAAAGCTGATACGCTCGTAAGCACCGATCCTGAAACCCAAAAACAATGCAGACTTGACGTGGAATTAGGGACGGACGATGAAACCTCTCAAATTCAGTTTTTGGCACTTCCCTCTTTGGCTATTTTTATTGTGTCCGTCTTCCCTTTGCTCGAAGGGATCACGAGTTTTCGTTTCCGATACTGGAAATAATTAAAATCCCGAAAAACTGCTCATTTCCACTGGCAGAAAAATCTGCGCAGGGACGATTGTGTTTCTCTCGGAGATGGATTTCGGCGCCACAAACGATTATTTCATTTTGGAGATTCAGAGGGATTTCTCCGTCGCAGAAATCCACAATGTTTTGCGGAAAACCGCTCTTAAGTGGCACTCGTACAAGGGATGAGGAACCTAGCAGTGGCTGCGGAGTGAATAAATCACCCTTGAGGATAGCAGGAAAAATTACTGGCTGAAAATCGCAGTTGCAGGCTTTTATACTATGTTAAAACACGGTAATAAAAGTGCAAAGAAGAGACAAAAGTGATTAATTCTTCATTAATCCATTACAAATATTACAGGTCCATTTATAATCAAAGTGATTATCTATATATGGAATCCTAGTTAGTATGGATTCCTAAAATACATTACAATGACTTATGTTTCCCCTCTTTGATAATATCAATATTAATGCATAAATTTAGAAAACTGAATCCCATAATGGTAAAGGCTAAGTTATTTCATATAGGTTACTGCATATTCCTTTTTCTCTTTTAATAATATTAAGAAAAATAATTTCAGTATTATCATAATTTATTGTGAGTTTTCACATTCTGATGTGGTTGCCTTCTTGTAGCTTAGTTGAGAGTCCATATGAATGTTTATGCTTACTTATAGAATATGAAGATAGTTCCTACTCTATCTCTTACCTGGATGGCCAACAAAGACGCCTTGTCACGTTGTAAGCTCTCTCAATGTCCAGCCAATCCCAAACAGAGGCAACTAGGGTTTATCCTTTAAATTTCAAATTTTAAAAAATAAAAAATAATTTTTATTTTTAGTTTTTCAATTGTCTAGTACGTCGGATAGGTACGTTGGATAGGCAACTAGGGTTTACTCAAAAAGGAAAATTCTAGTTGCACCTAAGTGCTGTACTCATCCGACCTACCAGCCAATCAGAAACACAGTTGCCTAGGGTTTATCCTCTAGGATTTAAGATTTTATTAAATAAATAATATTTTTTTTCTTTTTTACTGTTTATTGGCTAAGGGTTTATCCTCTTGGATTTAAGATTTTATAAAATCAATAATACTTTTTTTTTATCTTTTTATGTGTTTATTGGCTTAGCGTTTATCCTATAGGATTTAAGATTTTTAAGATAAATAATATATTTTTTTATCTTTTTAAGTGTTTAGTGGCTAGTATATCCGATGAGTATTGTGCATAAGTGCAACTAACAATACTCAATAAAAAAATATTATTTATCTTTCGAGTAATGCTAGTTGCACCTAAGCCGCAATATCTATCCGACTGAAGTAACTAGCCAATAAAAAAAATTTCAAAAATTAAATATTTTTATTTTATTAAATTCTAAATTCTATAGGATAGACCCTAGGCAACAATGTTTTAGATTGATTGGTTACATCATGTACGTTAGATAGGTACTATGCATAGGTGCAACTAGTATTTTACTTATCTTTTTGAATATTTTAGATTAGTTGGTACATTAGATGGATACTGGGCACAAGTGCAGTTATCATTAGCTGCATACTTATCCAACATACATGACGTAATCAGCCAACATGAAAACTTTAAAAAATAATAAATTTTTATTTTATTTTATAAAATCTTAAATTCTAAAGGATAAACCCTAGTCAAACTGTTTCGGATTAGCTGGTTACACCTTGTACATCAGATAGGTATTGTTCATAGGTGCAATTAGCATATTCGTTCAATAATTACTTATTTTTTCGACGAGTGGTGATATAAGTAGTGTAACTTTTTACTTCCAAGACTTTACTTCCTAAAGTGTCGTCCACATTGCAGTCCATAAGAGAAACTCTAGGACAAATTCTGCAAGATTAAATCCTAAATCGTAGAGTTTATCTTACTTAGACCGCCAACTATGCAACCATGTCACGATGTAAAACCTCAAAGTAAAATCAGGAAGTACTGAAAAAACCTCAAAGTAAAATCAGGAAGTACTGATATCATTTTTCTTTTTCGACAGATTTTAAATAGTCAATAATTGAAACTAAAAATAGATATCCAAAATTAGAATTAAAAAAGTCCCTAAAAGTGAGTAAAACACAAAATATTATATTTAGCACAACTAAAAAGTGAAAGGTAACATATTATACCCTTCAAAGATAGATTTGTTTTTACTCAAAACAATGAAATGTACTCATTCAAGTAACTACTTATGAATTACATATAATGTAATGACCATTTTTCCTAAAGTAAACGGTCAGTGGGTTAAATGGGTTTAGAACAAGTTGTTCCATTTTTATTTTAAATATTAGATATATGGTATACCTCTTTACTTTTTGGGTGACAAATTTTTATTCTATTTTTGTTCCATTTAACATCAATAGACTGTAGGACAGGTATTGGGTAAAATTAACACCTCTAATTGAGGTGCCACAATTATTTCAAATTGGCTAGTACTTCGGATAAGTACTGGATGTGTAACTAGCATTTTCCATTTTAAAATTACTGGTTTACATATAAAAGGAAATACAAGATCTACTTTACTAGACTTATCCAATCCTTGACCGATTCGGCGTTGGAGCCGCACAAGGTTTGACCCAGAGTGAAACGGGGCGCGACTCCCCTATACCAAAATGTGCGATATGCATGGAACACGGACATGCAACAAGGGTGGACGCGCACACTAATGCTCATGGACAACCAACCGACAAAGAGGCGCAAGACCAACTATCAACTGATGACGAGGCAGATGACATGGCACTTGTATGATGTGGCACATGAGGTGGCTCGTGACTAGGCAAATGAGGTGGCATGCATGAGTTGGCTATGGGTTGGCAAGTACAAGGAGGGAGTGCTTGCTAGTTGGCAACAACTCATAGAGTTAGTGGGAATCTATGGGTTAGCATGAGTTGGTATTGGTTGGCAAGCACTTAGAGAAGTGTTTGATAGGTGTCATCAACCATGGGAGGTTTTGTAATCTATAAATAGCCATGTACAAGGCTTGTAACTCATTCATTCATTCAATAGAAGTGTTCTTTCCTCCCAAATTCGGAGTCTCATTTGTGCTTGAGTTTAGAGAGAGTTCTAGCACCAAGAACGGAGTGTTGTTGTGCTAAACTTCTTCCAAGAGGCTGACTAGCATCCAGACGGGCTTGGAGGCTAGGCCACACGCTACTTCGGATCAAGATTGTGCTTCGCATAATCTAGCGGCGTGACAACCGGTATCGAGGCGGGAATCGATCCAATGGCGACTTCGGAGGCAAAAAACGTTCAACTCAAAGGTAAGGAACGAATGTCTAAATCTGAACTTCGTTTTTCTTCAATTGAGGATAGGATTGAGAAGGTAGAGGCTTGTTGTTCGGAATTGGAAGAACAAGTCCGTGAGAACCTTAGTTCTGGAAATGGAAGTCCAGAAGTGGTTCAATCGTTGGAAGAAAATGTGTATAACACTATGGCGGTATTCCGAGGGAACCTCGATGAAGTGAAGAATAAAATGAAGAACGAGATGGATGAGTTACGGACAAGACTTGCCTTGTTGGAGCGTGTCATTGCGAACGGAGGTGCAAACACGAATGGAACCACAAGCAAGATCAAAGTGCCGAAACCGAAACATTTCAATGGGGTAAGAGATCCTAAAGTTATTGATAACTTCCTATACCAAGTAGAAAAGTACTTCTTTAATGCTAATCTCAGCGAGACGCAAAAGGTTAGTATTGTTTCCATGTTTCTTGTTGATGATGCTCTTCTATGGTGGAGAAGAAGGGAAACTGATATGGAATTAGGCACTTCTACCGTCAACACATGGGACAACTTCAAGAAAGAATTGAAGGCTCAATTTTTTCCTGAAGATGTGGAATATCAAGTTCGAAAGGAGTTGAGAGCTTTGAGACAAGAAGGCACAATTAGAGAGTATGTACAAAAGTTTACTTCTCTAATGTTATGCATTAATGATATGTCCGATCAGGACAAACTCTTTTCTTTCCTTGCTAGTTTAAAACCTTGGGCGGAGCAAGAATTAAGGAGGCGGGAAGTGAAGACTTTGGCCTCAACTTTGTCTACGGCGGAGAGGCTTACGAAGTATGAACGAAAGACCAAAGAAGTGGGTTCTAAAAACTCCTATAGCACGAAGGACAGAAGGATGACGAAAGGAAAAAGAGGTTTGAGAAGAAACCTGAGAAGGACTCAAGCTTCAAGTTTGATGATAAGAAGAAGAACACCGAGAAAGGTAAGTCCTATAGGAAAGTAAGATGTTTTGTTTGTGAAGGCGAACATTTTGCTAAGGATTGCCCAAAGGTGAAAGTGTTGAACTCTCTTTCTGGAGAAGGAGATACAAAGCACAATGGGGGAGAGCCGCGCATGAGTTCTATGGCATTGCTCAACTTGGTACGGACATGTAGTGAAAAGACTACCCAATCGGTAAGGCCTAAACGAAATCTACTTTTCTTGGACTTAATTTTGAATGGAAGTAAGACCAAGGCCATGGTAGACACCGGGGCAACCCACAACTTCATCTCTAAGGAGGAGGCAAAACACATTAAATTGAAGTTGGAAGCGGACAACAGTTGAATCAAGGCTGTAAATTCGGCAGCAAAGGCCGTAATTGGTATTGCTAGAAACGTTGGTGTTACCTTGGACAGATGGGTGGGTACTCTTGATTTCACTATTGTTCCCAAGGATGATTTTAGTGTTATTTTGGGGATGGATTTCTTGAACAATTGTAAGGCATTTGTAATGCCATATTTGGGGCTAGTAGGAATCCTTGATGAGGGTGGCCCTTACTCTTTCCGAATCACAAGTACATGATGTAAAGAGAAAGGATGAAATGTTAACGGCCCTGCAGCTTAAGCGTGGTCTTAAGCAAGGGGATCTTACCTATGTTGCAGCTCTTGTAGAGGACAATGAAGGAAACTCAACTCCAGCACCGAAAGAGGTCATTAAAGTCCTGGAGGAGTTCAAAGATGTCATGCCTAAGGAGTTGCCGCCCCACCTCCCCCCTAGAAGAGGTGTTGATCATACCATCGAGTTGGAACCGGGTACCAAACCCCAAGCAAAGGCACCGTGCATCGCATAGCGCCTAAGGAGTTGGAGGAACTCAAGAAGCAATTGGGTGAACTACTAGAAGTCGGGTTCATTCAGCCCTCCAAAGCACCGTATGGAGCGCGGTGCTATTTCAAAGAAAGAAGGATGGTTCTATGCGACTTTGCATCGATTACGAGCACTAAACAAGGTAACCGTCAAGAACAAGTATCTTATTCCTTTGATTGCTGATTTCTTTGATCAATCAAGCATGCAAGAGTATTCTCTAAGTTGGACTTGAGATCCGGATATTACCAAGTTCGGATTGCGGAGGGAGACGAGTCAAAGACCACTTGTGTAACCAGGTATGGCTCTTACGAGTTTCTTGTTATGCCTTTTGGTTTAACAAATGCCCCGGCTACATTTTGTACTCTTATGAACCAAGTGTTTTCACCCTTCCTTGATAAATTTGTAGTCGTCTACTTAGATGACATTGTGGTGTATAGCCCAAACCTAGAGGAACACGTCAAACACTTAAAACAGGTTTTCAAGGTGTTAAGGGACAACTCTCTTTTTGTAAAGAGGGAAAAATGCTCCTTCGGGTTGGAAGAAGTGTCCTTCCTTGGACACTGGATTGGCGGCGGACGGATTTGGATGGATCAAAAAAAGGTTCAAGCTATTTCCGAGTGGACCATGCCAACAAAGGTGGGGGACTTGAGGAGTTTCCTTGGCCTGGTGAACTACTATAGAAGATTTATCAGAGGATTTTCAACAGTAGCGGCACCTCTAACGGACCTCTTGAAGAAAAAACAACAATGGCATTGGACGGACAAATGCCAAGCTTCATTTGAGAAACTGAAGCAAGTTGTGGTGGAGGAACCCGTATTGAAGCTAGCCGACTTCAGCTAACCATTTGAGGTAATTACGGATGCCTCTAACTTTGTTATTGGGGGTGTTCTTGAACAGGATGGACACCCTATTGCATTTGAAAGTCGAAAGCTAAATGACATCGAACAGCGATACACTGTTCAAGAGAGGGAAATGACAGCAATTGTACATTGCTTACGCACCTGGAGGCACTACCTATTGGGGTCCAAGTTCATGGTAAAGACGGACAACAGTGCCTCAAGCTACATCCTCACACAAAAGAAGTTGAGCCCGAAGCAAGCACGTTGGCAAGACTTCCTAGTGGAATTCGACTTTGAAATGAAGTACAAATCTGGCAAGACCAACAATGTTGCCGATGCGCTTAGCCGTAAAGCCGACTTCATGTGTATTGCTGCTGTGACTCAGGTTAGTACCTCTATACTTGATCGAATCTGTGCGGGGCTCGGAGTGATGCCACAACATGTCGTTTGGAATAAGTTGTAATCATAGGTGAAACAAGACGCTTTTGGGTTAGCGATGGACTGCTATACACGAAAGGGAAGCATTTATTTGTACCAAAGTATGAGGATTTGCGCAAGGAGCTCCTACGCTAGTTCCATGATACTTTGTGGGCTGGCCATCCTGGCCAAAGAAGGACTATTGCTCTCTTGTCTAGGCACTACTATTGGCCCGGACTTGATGCTGATGTTGAGGAGTATGTGCGTACCTATTTGGTATGCCAACAGGACAAAGTTGAGAGGCGACGACCTACTGGCCTGTTGGACCCTCTTCCCATTCCCAAGCGCCCATGGGAGTCCGTAAGCATGGACTTCATTTCTGGCCTACAACGCGCTGCAGGCTTGGGTTCCATTTTGGTGGTAGTGGATAAATTCTCCAAGTATGGGACTTTTATAGCCGTCTCAAACGATTGCACAGCCGAAGAGACAGCCAAAGCATTTCTATCACATGTGGTGAAGCTTTGGGGTGTGCCGGAGACGATTATAAGCGATAGAGATCCAAGATTTACGGGTAAGTTTTGGTCTGAACTTTTCAAGTTGCTTGGAACTACTCTTAACCTTTCCACCAGCTTTTATCCGCAAACGGATGGGCAAACGGAGCGGATAAATGCCTTTGCTCGAGGAATACCTTAGGCATTTTGTCAGTGCAAATCAGAAGAATTGGCCCGAGCTCCTTGATGTGGCTCAATTCTCATATAATATGCAGAAAAGTGAGGCAACAGGGCATAGCCCATTTGAACTTGCAACCGGCCAACAACCGTTAGTACCAGCAAGCATCATTCCGGAAAAACCAAGTGTCCTGCAGCTCATCTTCTACTTAAGCGTTGGAAAGAAAGGGCGGAACTAGCCCGGTCATATTTGCAACAAGCTAGCAAGCGCATGAAGAAATTTGCGGATTTGAAGCGGCGAGATGTTGAGTTCAAGGTGGGAGACCTTGTTCTCATAAAGATGAGGACGGAACAATTCAAGTTGTTGAAGGCTAAGAACAAAGGTTTGATAAAAAGGTATGAAGGACCCTTTCCCATTATTCAAAAGATTGGGAAGCTAGCATACAAGGTGCAACTACCGAAGAGGATGCGTATTCACAACGTATTCCATGTAAGTAACATCAAACCTTACTTTTTCGACTCGGACCCCAAAAATTGTAAAGCCCAGAGCACCCCCTTGATGTATCCACTACTTTTAGCAAGAAAGTAGATTGTGTAATAACTCATAGAGAGGTACGTCAAAGAGGCAAGCCACGCCCACGTAATTCTTAGTCAAGTGGAAGAGAGAACCGAAAGCGAAACAACTTGGCATGAAGCAACGAGCTTTGGCAATTTGAAAAAGAGGTCAAGCATATTAGGAGCGTATGCGAGACGAGGACGCCTACCTTATGGCGGTGGGAGCATGAAACGGGGCGCGACTCCCCTATACCAAAATGTGCGATATGCATGGAACACGGACATGCAACAAGGGCGGACGCGCACACTAATGCTCATGGACAACTAACCGACAAAGAGGCGCAAGAACAACTATCAACCGATGACGAGGCGGATGAAATGACACTTGTATGACGTGGTACATGAGGTGGCTCGTGACTAGGCAAATGAGGTGGCATGCATGAGTTGGCTATGAGTTGGCAAGCACAAGGCGGGAGTGCTTGCTAGTTGGCAACAACTCATAGAGTTAGTGGGAATCTATGGGTTGGCATGAGTTGGCATTGGTTGGCAAGCACTTAGAGAAGTGTTTGATAGGTGTCATCAACCATGGGAGGTTTTGTAATCTATAAATAGCCATGTACAAGGCTTGTAACTCATTTATTCATTCAATAGAAGTGTTCTTTCCTCCCAAATTCGGAGTCTCCTTTGTGTGCTTGAGTTTAGAGAGAGTTCTAGCACCAAAAACGGAGTGTTCTTGTGCTAAACTTCTTCCAAGAGGTTGACTAGCATCCAGACGGGCTTGGAGGCTAGGCCGCACGCTACTTCGGATCAAGATTGTGCTTCGCATAATCTAGCGGCGTGACACAGAGGCCTAAAACACCTTCGTTACCATCAGCCCCGTGACACTGCACTGCAATACATGAACTGGGCCAACCACTAAGAAGCATGCAAAGAGGCACAACCTACAATCGTTCTCATATGGGAATATATATAACTCTAGGCAATGATAAAACCTCTTAGATGGATATGGTCCTCGGGTCAGTCTCTCGTTTGCCCCCCTATGAATGCAGGAAGTGACCGATGTCCATTATTTAGCCCCGTCTTGCCAACATGTGACATTGTTAAAAGATGCCAGGTGTGAAGATGGGAGAGAATTTCTTACATGTTCCTCAAATGAGAATTATTTGCTAGACGTTACTGAGGCGGACTCACAGTAGTCATCCACAATCTTCGTTCATAAAGTAACTTAAGCATAAAAAATGGAAGGTACATACGCTAAATTTCAGACAAAAATTTGTTGCTGTTTTGTTAGCATATTAACATTTCTTGTTAGCATATAACTTGTCAATAAAAATATCTCTAAAAACATTCACAATAAAGAATTACATAATAAAAAATGAAGCTCAGATGCTAGTGACAATCAACCACATCAGCTGCGTCGGTATTCTTAAATTCAGAAATCACATCTTCAAGAGCTTGAATTAGAGACTTGGGTTCAAACAAGACCCCTATGTTGGGGTCATGTATTGAATCCACGGTGACCTGCAGGAAGATAATTGTGTTGATATGGACATGAGCAAGAATGAAAGACAACTTTCAAAAGTCAAAACCAGATATACAGATATAATAAAAATGGTGTACCACATGAAATATTCCTTGAGTAGCCAGAGTATTTCGATCAATTTGCACTAGCCCCTCGTTAGGCACTACCAAGGCATTGATATAGTCACCAGGCTGGACAAACAGTTCTTAGAATTTAAAGTCAGTGCAATTCAAGGACAAGCCTGGAGTGCAAGAGAAGATCAACCCATATGTTTAGTAGTACAGTAATACTAGATATATGGCCTTTGAATTGAAACAATACAACTGCTAGGAATGGACTTACAAGGTTGCTGAGAGAATTAAGAGGATCTCCATATGTCCGATTTAGAGCATCTGTTACGGCAGTTACAAAGCTGGAAGCACAAAAGCCAGCTGTTTCCCTATCATGTGAACCATTTAAGAAAAGTACCTGCACATGTGCTTGAGTTAAAACCATAAAACTACTGAAGTTTTTCCCAAAACAGAAATATCTGAACTTACCAGAAACATTAAAACATAGAAATTTACTTTCTAATATTTGAAGACTTGCAGATATTTCTAGCAGCCTCATTAGGAACATATTGTGTTGAACAATTTTTACAACTATTGTCAATCATCACAACCACTACATACAAGGTTCTGTGTGCTCCTATTTCCTAAAAAAAGAAAGGTTCTGTATTCTCCTAACCAATAAAATGTTCTCAATACCATTCTGAAGAAGCAAGTCACAAAAAGAAAGGTTCCGTGTTCTCCAAACCAATAAAATGTTCGCAATACCATTCCGAAGAACCAAGTCAAAACCAATAAAATGTTCGCAATACTCAGACCCAAAAGATGCTTAAAGATAACCTATTGTTTAAGAAGAAAAGTTTCTCATAACAAAGCCCTTGAATTGGACTACCAAGCACAACCCCTGGCTGCAGCGCAGGCTTTTGGCTTCACGAGTATTGCCATAAATGAGAAGTTGTAGACATCGAGTCAGGTTTCATGGGTACCAGACATCGAGTAGGTGAGGATGGCTTCAGGTTTCTAAACTCGATAAGGTTTAGTTGGGACAGTTTTTGGGGTCTAAGGTTGGATGGGTTTCAGATTTCTGGAAACCCGAACTCAATCAAACCGGTGCCCATCCTTACAGATGAGACCCATATCTACCATTTCTCCACCTTTACTGCTTTTATGGACTATTGCATCAGATGAGTTGGACAAAAGACATGCACGAGGGTTGTCCTTTAATTGTGATGATAAGTTTACACCAGTTTCCAGAAGTTTCAATTGTAGTTGCTCAAGGAGACATCTAAGGATGAGTGTGTCAAAGGTGAGACTTATATGTCCCAACACAAGCGTGTTTTCTTCACCAGTTCTTCTCACTAAAGAAAACACATGGCGTTTTCGCTTGGATTAGGAAGCACCTAACCAGATCACGACAAAAGAAATATTTTCTTTACTGGTGATTGAGTAGCATTCTTTTCAAGGTTTTACATATGTCCTAGATATCAACAAATATGGATGGAAACACACAACATCTAAAAGACACATGACGCCACTATGAAATTTTTTGGTGTTGCTGTTTGGCTTGACTAACACATCATCAACATTTCTGAGCCTAATGAATGAAGCATTCAAGCCTACTTAAGACATATTGTGCTCTTCTTATTGATGATATTCTGGTCCAACGTGGCACCATAGAACAGCATGTGCAATGCTTATAAGTTACATTTGAGGTACTTTTCCCACACAATTTCTGAGATGTTCAATGTCTCTTTGAAAGCACAACAACGAACTATTTAGACTATTATTCACCAAGATAATGATGGTTGCAATCTAGAGAAGTTAAAGGATATCAAGGATTGGCCACAACCAACTACAGTGGATAGTTGCTATGCGTTATCGGTGTCACAGGATACTAATGAATTTCATCAAAGGCTATAGAATATTGCACTTGAAAAAAATTTTGAAGCATGGAAGCTTTCGCTAGACACAATAGGTCCAAAGAGCCTTTGACCAACTCATAAACGACACTTCTTGCAGCTGTGGTTTCCCAAATTTTGCTCAGTCATTCACAGTGGACTGTGATGCCTCGAGGAAGGTATTTGTTCAACTTTCTTGCAAGGAAGCCATCTGATTGCTACTTAATTATCCTTTGCAGGGATCAAAGTTGAAGTATTCTGCCCATCACAGGAAAATGCTAGTAGTGATGTCAGCACTACAGCAATGGCACTCACTCATTGGTCACTGTTAACGATTTTAACATGCCACAGTTTGGTATGTTTCTTGATGGAGCAAAGAATTTGAACATCTCAACAGCAAAGCTGGCAAGCGAAACTCCCCGAATTCGATATCAAAATTGTTTACAAGAAAAGCCAGGAAAATAGGGCCTCTGATCCACTAACAGGGCAGAATGAGTATTCCTCTAATTTTGGGCGGGCGCATTTCAAAGTTGTGGACTGAAATACAAGAAGCAGCAGTGTTTGATACTCATCATATATGGAGATACTTGTTGAGGTGCACTGCCACACAGTGAATGTGATAGAAGAGCGTAAGGTAGATGGTCTACCGGTTATTAAAGGCCAAATTGTAATGCTAAAGGACGAAGCACTGTAGAAAGGAATTATTTGTGAAGCACATTGGTTTTCCTCAAGTGGTCATGGTGTCATTCACATGCACACCAGAGTTGTGCTTCCTTAGACGGGCCTCAACTCTTCCAGCATGTGCTGCTACTGTAGCAGCATGCCTAGTTCGAAGAAAAGACGAAGACAATGGCACCTTTCAGGTTTGCTGCAACTGTTGCCAATTCCAAAGAGTGTATGGGAAAAAATCTTGACAGATTTTAACGAGGTATTACCGGTGTCACAGGAGTGTTCAGTTATTAGGGTAGTTGCTAACATGCTGACTAAATATGCACATTCCACACCTCTTGACATCCCTACTCAGCCCTTAGTAGGCTTCAATTTCTTTAAGAGAGGTAATGTGGCTTCATGGACTACCTTGGCGTATGTCAGACCACGATCTAATTTTCATCTAGAAATTTTAGGATGAGTCAGCAAGCTGTATGGAACTGAATTATAAGTAGTACTGCTTATCATCCCCAAATGGATTAGCAGACAAAGGTGTAAAGTTGGGCCAAGGTCTATCCCAAAATGACTAGCTGAAGTTAGGAGGCCTCTTTCCAACTAATAAGCCAGGATCTTTTCTACTCATTTATCTATATTCTAACAAAAGGGACTTAATAAATGCTTGGAAATTTATTCAAGGTGATTCGTGGGGAAGTCCAAGTAGTGGCAGAGGCTCTTTCCTTGGGCTGAATGGTTGTATAACATGGTTTATCATAGTTACTTGCATGTTGCCATTACAAGCATTGTATGGTCAAACTCCACCCTCTATCATTAGCCATGTTAGGGATCTACACATATGGCCAACATAAGCAAGAGTGGTTGCAACAAGTGTCCTTTACTGCACACTCAAGACCATTCTTGCACGAGCACATAATAGAATGAAGCAGCTTGCCAACAAGAAGTGCACTAACTGGGCTTTTTAGTAGGAGATGCTGTTTTCCTTCAGCTGAAGCCAGACAAAGCTTTCGGTGGCACATGTAAGATCTGTTAATACAGCTTCCACCAGGAGCATAAAAAAATCCTCCGTTTCAAGTGGACTTATCGAAAAAGCTTATTGGTTAGAGCCAAGTGTTGGCACCTCAATTTCCACTTTGTGGCGCGCAACGAAGACTAATGAAGGTGGTGGAAACTATATTGCATTGTCATCATGTTCAGGCGCATGGATGACTGCTGACTGAACTAGTTCAATAGAGAGGAATGCCAGATACATAACCCACATGGAAGCGGAAGACGAGTTCCCCGCTTCTTATCCTAAATATTCAGAACTTTGAGGACAAGGTTCAAACAAGAGAGGTGCACACCTGTGCAATTGGCTTCATTCATAATTCTTAATAGCAACAGACAGACCCACAAATTTGGTGAGGGCCAGAAGGCTGGGACAGTAGGCAGGAAGCTCTGCAAGAGGTCAAGGGAAGCACTCGTTTTAATTGGAACTGTTAGATTTAGTGAAGGGAGATAGAAGATGAGATAAAAGTGAAGAAATAGGAAGAAGGGGAAGAGAGGTCATACAGTTTTAATGACCTACAACGCTAAAACATGTATTAATAGAGTCTGAAAATACATTACAATAATGCCATTCATGGCTTGAGGAGCAAGTAAATTAAACAATGAACAAATAATAACTAACTAAAGTTTAGTAAAATTACTAAACTACCCCTTACTCGTAACAGTGTATAGTGACCAAAATACCCTTGCTTTAACACTCCACCTCAAGCTGGAGTGTAGATATCATGACCACTTTGGAGTAAAGATACTCGAATTCCTTCTAAGAACTACAGGGAGATGTAGAATACTGATTTATGCAGGCTTAGGTAACATGTAGAGAGTGCACGAATCCCGATGCAATGAAACAGAAGCTAACCCTTTAGCCACAACAACAACAACAGAAGCAGTAGCAAAAAGAGGGTTTTACGAACCCAACAGTAGCAGAAAAAGGGTTTTACGAATCCAACAGTAGCAGAAAGAGGGTTTTACGAACCCAGCAACAGCAGAAAGAGGGTTTTATGAACCCACCAAGTAGCAGTAGCAAAACGTGGATTTTTCAAACCCAATAACAGCAAAATAACCCCATTTTGGAGCAACCCCAAGCATGTAAAACACTTAAACAATAGTACTAGTGATCACCTTTTCCGCAGTAACAATTAGACACCCAAATCTTTCTCCTGAGTATCAAATTCATAGTTGAAAAGTTGCTGACATCAGCCCTAAGTATAATGATGTCAGCACAATACAAAGTTAGAAAGAACACACTTTTATGCTTCTAAAACCCTAGAGAAGCCTCTGACGCCCAAAAAACACCTTTCAACAGCCTTTGGTGAGCTAAAACATTCTGGGACGATTCATCAAGCGGTACAATTGAGTCTTTTCACGCAATGAAGGCAGCGATGGCGCCAGCAATACGAGTCCAATGACTCAGCAGCAACAAAAAACCCTTTTTAGGGCAGTAGGTCATGCATTTAGCACTTACACTCGAGTTTAGACCATTAGCCTTCCAACAATGGCAGAAGAAAGAGAAAAATTAAATTTTTAGCTTCCGAACACACAACAGATAACGTCAGTAGCAGCAGCACGGTTTCAACAATTCAGCAGCAGTAAAACACCCTTTTTTGAGGGCACAAAGATGTGCATCTATTACTTAAACACTAGTACGACTCATAGCTTAAAGCCATGGCAGGGGAAAAGAAGAAAAATGATTCTTTTCTTATTCACCCAATAACAAAAATTTATTCCAGCCATCAAACTTGTACAACGAGCTTCGAGGAAAAGATCCCATGATCTCTATAAGTGACTAATCGTCACATACAGACCCGCTTTGCTACCATGTTAGATTTAATGAAGGGAGATAGAAGATGAGAGAAAAGTGAAGAGATAGGAAAAAGGGGAAGAGAGAAGGAGAGAAAGAGGACGTACGGTTTTAATGACTTGCAACCCTAAAACATGTATTAATAGAGTCCGAAAATACAAAATTACAATAATGCCATTCATGGCTTGAGAAGCAAGTAAACTAAACAATAAACAAATAATAACTAACAGAAGTTTAGTAAAATTATCAAACTACCCTGACTCGTAATAGAGTATAGTGACCAAAATACCCCTGACTTTAACAGGAACAAATCAGATTTCCTGCCCATAAATATTGAAGAGATAGATCAGAAGGTGAAAGAGGTAATGTTGGGGTGCAATTTGATTGAGTTGCCCTCCCCCTATCTTGGGCTTCCATTTCACATTGCTATTATTTGTCGGATCGGATCCAATGCATATGTACTTGTTTTGCCTCCTGATTTATTTATTAGTCTAATATTTAATGTGGCAGATTTATTTATTAGTCTAATATTTAATGTGGCAGATTTATTTGATTACCAAGGCACTAGTGAGTCTCCAGTTTTGCCTTCTTCCATGCATGCAAGGCCATCCTAGTGTGAACTCTAGGTTTTTCAACGCTGACCCAATCTGAACACAATGAAATTATGGACGTTCTAGACGGCAAACATGTGACTTCATCTCCTGTTGGTGCTTCTTGCTTCTTTGTGCATTTGAAAGATCGCCCCTCAACTACAGATACTCAGGTCACTAAAGCTGAAAGTCTTCAACTAGCCTCTGACTTGTAGATATTTGCAGTCCACTCGACAGAGTTGAGTTCTTTTCAACCGGGGGCAAATGGTGCAGGATGCATAAGAGTCTTATTTGAATAACGGTATTTTATTTGAGCTAAGTTTGAGTTGGGATTTCTTATTAGTTTCATATTTTATTTAGTCTTCTGTTAGGTTACAAACTCTTTATTAGGTCATGTGATTAGCCTATAAATAGGCTATAAGTTATGAATGTAAGCACGTTGGATTGCATAATTATTGAAGTATTTTTGTCTTTATCTCGTTTTCTTCCTTCTTTCTCCCCTTGAGTTGCCGCCTTTATTTCTCTGCTACTCATGCATATAAGATCAGTTTAGAACAGCTGGTATAACATAATACATCGACACTTTCAAAAAGATTCCAACATGATTTCACTGTTATAGAGTTTATTGCAATTCTCTAACTTAATTTGGTATAATCTTCTAACCTGGGCACTTGCCATTAGTCCTCACAATTTTCCATCTACAGTCTACACATCCATTAGAAGGAAAACTTGAAACTAAGAGATACAACATATTTCATTGGTAGTACCTTTGGGCAAGATCGGCAGGCAATTGCTTCTCCAACCCCAAGCAAAACCTAGAAAAATCCCCAAGTCTGCATGTCAATAAGAGTAAAACAGAAAGTTATCTTCATGGAAGCAGAAGCACAGCTACCTTTGGACTTTCATGTCATAATAGCAAGCTAGTCAACTTAACATAGTTTAGAGAAACAATGTTGATGCAGATTTTGCAAGATTAGCAGATGTTATCACAACAAGTACACTGAAGGACTTCTTTACTGGCACTTAACAGCCCAAATGCATATGCACAACCAACAGGCATTTGTGCCAGCTACATAGAGTATCAGGCAATATAACTGCACTAGCGTAAGTCAGCTACGGGTTTGCCCTATCAGTGTCCTTGTACCAATAACATGAGCAACTACTAAACTCCTGAAAATCATACAGGAAACAAGCTTGTTATTCTGATAGCTATTCATATTACAATGTGGTGATCAAGTTTCCGAATATTGCTCTAAATCCACAAACATCGCCTAATTTTTGTGCAGCTCTCTGAAAATGTCACATATTAATGTTCTCAATAAGATCTTAATTGACTTTTGGTAGACATTATGTGTTCACAGTTCCTAGCATGCAGCTGCCAGAGATCTTCACCTATGCATGCATAACTATTTCTCTGTAAGAAATCTACTGAGTTCTTTGGCAGTTTGGGAATCAGATTAACAGGACTTGAACAATGTTTAACTCAAGCTTTGTGTACTAAATAGCCTTGAGCTGATGATCTTACAAGTGAAGGGCAAATTGATGTAAAGAGGGACCCCATAGCATATACAATGCATTCAACCTTATTCAGCTGATCCAGCACAGCGGGGTTGACCTTCGGGAAAACCTAAAGAATAGAACTCATGGAAATTAGAAATACTTTAAGCAAGAAATAAGGTGAGTATAGGAAATCAGTGTTGAATATTACTTTAAAATAGTTTGCCAACTAAGAGGATACAAAGTATTGAATATATTTTAACAGATTTACGCATATCATATCATAAAAGGCCCATCAAGAATAAATTCCCCTAAACAACTGGAGATAAGTTTTTCTAACTGTAAGCTTTGTTTTATGGAACCTACTCATACACAGATAAGGTTTGGTACATACATTCTCTAGATGTTTCCAAATTGATTTAATTGGAACATTTTATGTATGTCAGCAATCCAGACAATCACTGTCAATAAACACAAATCATGGATTTGAGTGGGAAATAGTCTATAATCAACGAGTTAATGGTTGAACACTTTGGAATGGAGTTAAACTCCATTTTGAAATGGCTTTACTTTGAGTTGTGTGTGGAGTCCCTGGTTATTTGTGTGTAGTCAGTCAGAGAGGTGAGAGCTGGGTTTTTTGTGGATCTTGTGCTCCATTAAGAGCTTTTGCCAATGTCTTAGGCCCATAACATATAAGGCCAGACATGAGGGAAATATTGAGTGGGAAAGTGTCCCACATTAGAAGTGTCAGAAAAGGCAATAGCTTATACAATTGAGTTATAGGTTTCAGTTAGAAGTCAGGCGTACTTCAGTAATATGTATTGTAGAGAGTGAGTTATTAGTTTTGTCTTCTCCTGTGGTACAAGTGTGGTTTCTTTGATTTCAATGATTTACTTAATAAGCCAGGTGATGGCATATTTGTAATTTTTTTGTAACAGTAATCTTAATTTATGAACAAGGGTCACAAGTCCATGCCAAGACTCTATGACCCTCTTCTCTCTCCCTTGTTTCTCTTCACTCTCTTTTTTTTTCTCTTCTCTAAATTTCACAATAAGCCTTCCACTTTTAATCCCTAGAATCTAGACCATCTTTTCTATAAAGAGCCTAGAATCTAAACCATCGTGTTGTGTCATAGGGTGCATCCAAGGCGTGCATAACGTCTAAAAGGTCTTCCAAAAACTGATCACAAAAGTGGTAGCATGCGGGCCCATAAACTCCAAAAAGCCACGAAGAAGCGCCGGTGTCTCTATCACAAAGTGTGAGAACCATAAAAAAGTTTTGGATTTCAACAACAATCTGGCAATCCCAAAGAAAGGATCCCACAATGACCTCTTGAACCCAGCACCTGCCATTGGGATAAATTCAACACAAATTTCTACCAATGGAAATCCTTTAGAAGGATGTCGCACTTTCAAAATGTTTCATGGGAATTGGAAGAAAATTAGTCAGGGTCTGGTAAGAAGGCTAGTGAAGTTTTAACAAAATGGTCACAAATGTAGATTAACTTTTATACTAAATGTGTTTAAAAGGGCCCTTTTTGTTTTATCTTTTTTAACACTTTTAAGGGAACTTATTATGAGGAAAAGAAGTTAGCCTATGTTGACTTCACTGAATAAGTAAACCATAACAGAACCTTGAAATCAGTAAGATGCATGTTTAGAAAACTGAATGTAAATGCTCTGCTAGGGTCTTCACACTCACTAAAATTCAGAAGCCTTTTTGTATCAAGCAAAATACATTACCACATGTCAAAATTACAACAAAGAATACATGCAGGAAAACAAAATTTTCGTATAATTGTTAACCATTAACATGATGATCACCTCGTGCAACAAATTTCTACCCTCACTTGACATATAGAATACACGCTTAATTCTTGATGGAAGAGTTGGAAGAGAAGAGGATTCCTGGCCACAGCAATATACTGAATTTAATATCTAAACTTTGTTCAGCACTACTAGCATTTTGGGTATTAAAACTGATTTACTTTATATACAAAAAACTGCATAGGAACAAGAAAATGCATAGCAGCAGTCAGCAAGTTAATATGCCCTTACCTTATTTATAGGCACCATAGACCCACTACTTGGATGAGATATTTCATTTTGACCACGTATAATAGTTCCATCCTGGAAGATGAATTTTGAACACTAATACTGGATGAGTATTTAATTAGAATAGATGACAAACAACAAATATAGGACATACAAACTTGCTGACCAATCTACTTTTGGGAAACAGTATATTTTAGTTAGTTTCTATAGATTTTCAAGAATTATATAAATAGATTAATAAGTAAATTAATACATACGATATTTTAAGCAAAACATACCATGACCAACCATAAGTAGATACTATTCCCATCTCACACGAAATTCATCTACAGATACAAACTAGAAACAATTAAGTAAATTTCGAATGGAAGATATACCCATAATTCACAGCCTAACGTAAGCCGGTCATTAGTAGAAATCACAGGGAGGACAAGACTCTCTGCAGGGATATCTGAGACACGAGAGAACAAGAATATTGCAGCATCTAACGATTGAAAGAATATGCGTGTCCCAGCAAAGAAGAAATTTCCTATGCTGCAAGATGAGGAATCTGTTAGGAGATTAGAATATCCTTTTCAAGGGATGGAGGCAAACAAACAAGAGGATATTCCTGTCATGCAATTCAAATGAATTAAAATATCTGATCAGACATGAAGAAAAGTTGATTAAAATAAGTTATTTGTTAAATAATAGGGTTATACAGCTGCTAGAACAATTCCATAAAGTTTCTAAGTGTTGCTAGTAGTCTGTTGACATAAGTTTCTGTTTAATATTCTTTAATTCATTTGGTTTACATCTACGTATAAAAGGGTAGTTTTGTAATTTTCACTCATACTTAATAATGTGACGTAAGGGTTTATGACCTTAACCTATCTCTCTCCCTTCTTTGTATCTCTTTCCTTCACTCAACTTTCCTCTTTACTCTCTTGTTACTTGGCATTGTACATGGTATCAGAGCAGGGGGCGAATTCTAAGGTTCAAACAACCTTCTCTATTTTGAATCTTTGAATTTCCTTCAACTTGCTGATGACACAATTATTCTCTCTGAAGGTTCACATGATCAGATCACACCAGTTAAAACACAGCTGAGCCTATTTGAATTAATATTAGGGCAAAATGTTAATTGGAGTAAATCTGGAATTCTACATACCAACATTGGGGAGATTGACCAGAAAGTAATAAAGGTAATGTGGGGTTGCGCTCTACTCACACTTCTCGCTCTTCACATTGGCAAAACTTCTAAATCACTACGACACCCTATCATGGAAAAATGTCAAAGCAGATTGGACTCTTGGAAAGGACAATTCCTCTCCCAAGTTGGAAGAGTTACACTAATTAAATCAACATTGGTAGGAATCCCCAATTGCTTCTTATTGCTTCTTGAATGCCCTAAGATGGTCTCAGAAAGGCTAGATGAGTTGCAAAGGAAGTTCCTATGGGGTGATTGACCAGAACTTCAAGTATCCTCCAATACGATGGGAACATGTTTGTAAGCCAAAAGAGATGGGTAGTTTTGGCATCAAATGGTTTAATGAGATGAATTTGGCTATTGTTGGAAAAATGGAAATGGAACTATGCTACAGAAAAAGGTGCTTTATGGAGACTTTTAGAATAGATTTTTTGAAGAGTACTTTTAGATTAGATTTAGTGAAAGAAGATAGAAGATGAGAGAAAAGTGTAGAGAGAGGAAGAAGGGGAAGAGAGAAGGAGAGAGAGAGCTCGTAAGGTCATAATGGCCATGCAAAAACGATTTTTCTTTGGGCATCTACTTTCAAGGGCATGCACCTTTCTCAGTGTTGTTCTAAGAAAATTTTAGCATAAAATCGTTTACTTCAAGCAACACAAACCACCAGTCATGATTAAGTGGTCCCACCATCAGCTGGATGGATAAAATTGAACTTTGATAGATCTTCTAAAAGTAATCCTGGGCCATCAAGGTTTGGAGGATGTATAAGGGGAAATAATGGACAGATTTTACATGCCTATTCAGGTCCACATGGTATAACAACCTTAAATGAAGCAAAAGTTGCTGGTTTACTTGAGGGTCTTTTTTTTGAGAGTGTTTACTTGAGGGTCTTACCAGGGGATTCTACTTTTTTTTTAATTTAAAAAATTAGTAAGTCTTTGATTTCATTCTAATAGAAATAGTGTACAGCCCAAATGGGCAATAAGAATACAATGAAATCAGGGGGTGGGTCCAAACAGCCAAGTGCTGCTGAGACGCCCAGATCAGCTCTCCCATTCGCACTCCTAAGAACATGATTCCAACTAACTACAACAGTAGCTAAATCATATATTTTGTTTACAATGGACTAGAGTCTCCAAGGTGACTTGAAAATCACTTTTACACCATTGTATGATCACTTAAGAATCACCGCTGATTGTGCTACAAGAAACTAAATTAGACACAATGACTGATTCCATGGTGAATGAGCTCGCTCCTTTCAAGCAACCAAAATGGAAAGCCTTAAATGCTACTGGCACTGCAGGGGGTATACTTGTGATATGGGATCCATCATTCGTTGATGTATTGACTACAAATGTTGGTGTTTATTGCATATGTATGGAAGTGGCTGATTTGTCAAATAGAAAAACTTAGTATATGGGGGCAATATATGGTCCGAGCATCTATGCACAAAGAGCTAATTTTTGGGATGAGCTTGGAAGCATGGTGAGTCATTGGCCTGGTCCTTGGTTGTTGGAGGGGGACTTCAATGCCATTAAAGCTAAGAATGAAAAATTTCCACTTGCCACATCTGTCACTAGTACAATGAGGAGCTTTGTGGATTTTCTCGGATCCTTGGACCTTATTGATCTTCCCTCCTCTGGGAAGACCTACACGTGGAGTAATAAGAGGGCTAATCCAACCTTGTCTAGGTTGGATAGATTTATCTGTAATGAAGAATGGATTCAATTATACCCGAATGTGACTTGCAAAGTGTTGGGGAAAACAGTTTCAGATCATTGGCCTATCCATCTAGACACGAACTCTGAAAATTGGGGGGGTGTACCTTTCAGGTTTGAGAATCAATGGCTTGAAGATGATGATTTCTATCCCCGTATCGAAAATTAGTGGGCTGAGATTGAGGACAATGGGCCTTTGGGAGGGAGACAATTTAGGAAACTAAAACTATTAAAGAACAAATTGCAAGCTTGGGCCAAAATCAGCAAGGCTGATCAAATTGCTAGGAAGATTGAGTTGAGCAATCGGATTGATATACTAGACTTGCTTGAGGAGTCTAGAGTTTTAGAAGATGATGAGAACGCTGAAAGACTTTCAGCAACTGTGCAATTTAATAGTTTGATTCGTAAAGAGGCCATCCTATGGAAGCAAAAAGCAAGATACAAGTGGCAAATGGAGGGAGATGGCAACACCCGCTTTTTCCATGATATGGCATCCCAGAGAAGAAGAACAAACAGAATTTCCTCTCTCTCAATCAATGGGGAAATCACCTCGGAGAAACCCACTATTATAAACTGCATTTTAACTCACTTTTCTAGTTTGTTTGCAGAGGATACTCACAATCGACCACTATTGTTGGGGATCAATTGTAATTGGCTCACCCCCAGGCGTGCTGCCACTCTTGAACAACCTTTTACTATGGAGGAAATTGAGAATGCTGGAAAATGCCTTCCTAAGGACAAAGCCCCGGGACCGGACGGATACAATGGGGAGTTCTTTAATACATGTTGGTCTATCGTTCAGAATGATGTAAACAATCAACTTCAGCATTTCTACCGGCATGGACTTACTAGCACAGCACTCGGTGCTACCTTCATTGCCCTTATCCCCAAAAAACACTGTGTTGAAACTGTAAATGATTTCAGACCTATCAGTTTAGCAAGCAGCACCTACAAGATCATTGCAAGATTATTGGCTTCAAGATTACAAAAGGTGATGGGACACATTATAAGCACAGAACAACACGCTTTCATTAAAGGCAGAGACATTATGGATGCAGCCATGAATGTCCATGAGATCGTTCATGCTTGTCAACAGTCAGGAGAGCCACGGGTGGTTTTGAAATTAGATTTCGAGAAGGCCTTTGATAAAGTCTCCTGGAGCTATTTGGAGTCGGTGATAAAGCAAATGGGCTTTGGTTGGCGATGGAGGCAATGGATGAGGACATGCATATCTTCAGCAAGGTATTCCGTATTAATTAATGGCGGTGCCCATGGATACATTAAGCCCACGAGGGGACTTAGACAAGGTGATCCCCTATCTCCCATGCTCTTTAACATAGCAAGAGAGGGGCTGAGGTACATGTTGAACATGGCAATTGATGAGGGATGGATTGAACCCGTAATTGATAGGGATTGTCTTCAAGCATCACTAGTTCAATTTGCTGACGATACAATTCTCTTACGTAAGGGCAATCTTGATCAAATAAGAGTAATAAAATGTATTCGATGTTGTTTGAATTAGCTTCTGGACTGAAAATCAATTGGTCCAAATCAGCTAGCTATGGTTTCTCAGTAGAAAGTGAGATAATGAATGACATGGCTGCAATGTTGGGGTGCAAGATTGGCTCTTTACCTGCAACATACCTTGGCTTACCCCTCTTTACTGGTAGAGCAACTAAGAGCTTATGGGATCCGATCATTGAAAAGCTGAATTGGAGATTGAATACATGGCAAGGGAGGTTACTTACGAAAGCAGGCAGGCTTACTTTAATCAAAGCTTGCCTACTTGGCATACCCACATATTTTTTATCCTTCTTACATTGCCCTACATCAGTGGTAAACAATATTGAGAAACTGATGAGAAATTTCCTTTGGTCCGGATCTTCTGAAAGATCAAAGATGCACCTCATCTGTTGGGAGGATGTATGCTTGGCAAAGGAGGATGGAGGACTTGGAATCAGGAGAATAAGGCACATGAATGAAGCACTCCTAATTAAATGGCTCTGGAAATTGAATACAAGAAGTGGGGCTACGTGGAGAAGTTTAATTGTAAAAGCACTTGACAATAGGCCGAGGGATTGGTGGTTTGGTGACATAAGGCAATGGAGGCTCTCCACGATTTGGAAGAAAATCGTTAAGTTGCTGCCTTTTTTTGTTCAGCATACTTTCATTCATCCTGGAATTGGTGATAGAACACTTTTTTGGACTGATAAATGGACTGGTAAGGACACTCTTGCTGAGAAGTACCCTAGAGTATTCATATTAGCAAGGATCAGAACTGCTTTATTAGGGACATCGCTCCCGGGGGACGATTGAGAGAAGTGGATTGGACACCTTACTTGAAGAAATCCAACGATGAGGAATCTATTGAGATAGCTTCATTACTTGATGAGTTAAGTATGACATTCCTAAAGAGAGACCAGATGGATGAATTATTATGGAGGCCTCATCCTTTGGGGCATTACTCGCTTAGCACACTTACTCTTGCTTAAGTGATCGTGGACAGCACCCCATCAGGCATAAAAGCTTGGACACTTTCCTGCCCTAGGAAACAAGCTTTTTGTGTGGTGCTGCTTAAGAGGAAGATTGCCCACAAGGGATGCACTATTAAGGAGAGGAATTCCGATCCGGATGCTGCATGCCCTTTATGCAACTCGAGAATGAATCTCTTAATCACCTGTTATTGCACACATATAGCTGGAAGGTATGGACTTTTTCATAGATAAATTCGGACTTAACTTCCCATTCCTCAAGATCTTAGTAGCATTATTGCTCTTATTGGATCTCTTGGCCTTGGAGGCAAAGGACTATTGATGATTAGTTGTTGTTTGGGCTACATTCCTGGTCGTTGTGGAAAGAAAGAAACAACAGAATTTTTCGAACAAAAGTACTTCCTGGCCTGACTTATGCCAACGCATTATTCACCAAATTGTATGTTGGTTGAAAGTGCAGAAAAATTTCAAGAACATAGAGGGAGGAGCAATCTGGAATTCTTGGTCTCCATATGCTTTTGAAAAGGCTGGGAAGGTTCCCAAAATTATTGCTTGGGTCCCTCCACCGAGGTATGCTTATAAGCTGAATTTTGATGGGTCGTCATATGGAAACCCGTGGCTGGCAGGTGTGGGTGGACTGATCCGTAACTCTTCTGGGGACATATTGCTCACTTATTCATGCCCGATTGGCACCGCTGATTCCACAATTGCTGAAACGAAAAGTTTGCTTCACGGCCTCAAATACTTCCTCAAGTTCCATTTTGTTGGGCCGTTACATGTTGAGGGTGACTCACATGTTCTTATCCAATGGTGCAAGAAGGACCTCAAGCCCCCTTGGAGGCTTCTTCCCATCATTGATGAAATTAGAGATTTTGCATATTTTGTCACTAGTTGGAGTCATGTACTACGTAGTGCAAATGGTAAAGCGGATGAATTAGCTAAAAAAGGGGCTCATGAGCAACATGCTATTGTATGGACCCCTACCTAGCTATAATCCTATTATGTACTTCTTTGGCCTAATTGGGCTATAATGAATAAAATCACAACTTTCAAAAAAAAAAAAGAATCACCCTCCACACGCAGCGGTCTAACAAAATTGGAATTCAGGAAGCATTTTGATCCTTGCATTAGACTCTTCACTTCAATCATTGTGGAATCAATGATGCCAATTGGTCCAGCATAAGAAAGCAGGATATCCCCTAAATGGTTTCTAATTAAACCTCCAACACCACGTGGGCTAGGATTGCCCAAGGAAGATCCATCGAAGTTCAACTTGTATGAGTAAGGAGGAGGAGGTTTCCATATTTGAGTTCTACTTGCATCACTATTCCCCTCCCTGGCATGGGCATCCCAAAAGCTTCACAGTGCAGCACCTTCAACATCTTTAAAGAGAGGTTTTGTTTTCAACCATCCAACAACTTGATGAGAAATCTGGCTACAAATTTCTGTCCATGATCTGCTTTTGTTGATAAAAATTCTGTTATTCCTCTCCTTCCATGGCAACCATGGGACAAACCATAAGAAGGCTCTGCATTAACTTGCCTTTGTAACTAAGGCCAAGAGAACCAGAAAGTCTTGTGATACCAAATAAGTCATGTGGGACAGCAAACACAATACCAAACTTATTAAAAATGAAGGACCAGATCTTCCAACTGAATGTGCAATGAATAAGGAGATAATCAATCGTTTCTGATTCAACATTACAAAGAGGACATATGCAATATTGAATATGCATGCCCCTCCTCACTAGAGGATTTCAAAGAATGATACAAATAATGATTCTTCTTTTGAAACAATGTTTATCTTATATTCATTTCTCAATTTAGTTACAGCATTACAAAGAATACATGTAGTACACTAAAAGCACACTTTTACAAAGCTAAAGTAGGAGAAGAGTTGTCCCTATGGTTATGTTAGCTCTGTTTACACCTTGCTTAGCCAATTGATCAGCTAATGAATTTGCTGATCTAGGAACCATCAACAATTGATACAAATAATGATAGAATTACATCAACAGTTACATTCTTTCAAATAAACTTTGGAATGTTATGATGACTTGCCCTCTTTTAGCTAGCTGGTCACATGTAAGCAGTTTAGAGTATGGGCAGCTGTCCACAGGAATTGCTATACCTTTTTTGGGGCTGGTAGCTTCCAAACCAGATTGGTTGGGCATACTACATTTGAACTCTCAGTTAGCAGCTCATAATAGGAAAAGACCGAATAAATTCCTGATTTGTTAGGTGCCCAAATTATCTCACCTTGACCCTGTTTTAGGAAATAGGTGGAGTTTACAACATGCAATAGGTTATATAACTTCCACCGTCTCCTCCTCATTCAGGTTCCTCCTTAATTGTATATCCCACACTACATCTTCTTGATTTCTCAGATCAGCTATCAGAGCTTCTTTTCTTCTGGCCCAGTTATAGATCCTAGGGTAGGAGAGCTTAAGCGGAGCCTCTCCTATCCAACAGTCATCCCAGAATCTAATTCTTGTGCTTGTTCTAGCATGGTACCTCAGATGTCTTTCAAACCACTTTGCCAATAGCCCTGAGTTCATGTCTTTGATTTTTCTAATACCCAGTCCTCCTTCTTTCGGCCTGCAGACTTAAACCCATTTTACTAGGGGGTACTTGAACTTTCCCTGCACTCCACACCACAGAAATTTTCTGTGCATAACTTCTAGTTTGTTAGCTATGCTGGTTGGACAAGGGAGCAAAGATAATTGGTAGTTTGGGATTCCTACTAGCACTGACTTTATTAGAGTGACTTTGCCCGCTTGTGATAAGAATTGTCCTTTCCATGTTTCTAGTCTTTGCTCACATTTCTCCATTAATCCTTGCCACAAATTTCTTGTCATCCTTCCCTGGAATAGGGGTAACTCCAAATAGGTTGATGGCATAGATATACCTTTACAGCCTAGATGTTTGGCAATTCTGTCTTGTGTACTGCAATTTAAGTTCACACCCATAAAACCTGTCTTGTTCCAATTTATGGTCTGGCCAGATACTATCTCGAAGAGATCTATCAAGGCTTTCATGCTGACTTTTTGATTGCCCATGTCCTCCCACAATAAGATTGTATCTGCAAATTGCAAGATAGGAATGCTGACCTGTGCATTAACGCTGAATCCCTCAATCCATTCCTCTTGCTGCCCCTTGTCTACCAGTGCTCTTAGTGCTTCCCCCACTATATTGAAGAGTAAGGGAGATAGTGGGTCCCCTTGTTTAAGGCCTCGGCTGCTTGTGAAGTACCCTTTGGCTGTTCCATAAGAAGAATTGAGAAAGAAGCCAAAGAGAGGCAACTTCTCATCCATTTTCTCCCACGCTCTGGGAACTCCATCCTTTTCAATAATTTGTCTAGGAACCCCCAATTTACCTTGTCAAAGGCTTTCACAAAGGCCAGCTTAAGCACTGCCCCTTTTTTCCCTTTCTTCTTGTGGAAATCTATGAGTTAATAGAGTAATGATGAGTCCAAAATCTGCCTTCCTTTTAGGAAAGCTGATTGGTTGGAGCTAATCACTTCAGGTAGTGCAGCCCTTAACCTAGTTGCAAAGACCCTCGATATCAACTTATAGTAACTAAAAATCAAATTTATAGGCCTGAAGTCAGCTGCAACACTTGCCTCTTCTTTTTTTGCTACCAGAGCTATAAATGATGACCCCATGCTTAATGTTGTGATCCCATTCTCGTAGAAGTCTTTAAACATACTATGGAGATCATTTTTTAGGAATTCCTATCCTTCCTTATAGAATTCATTGGTAAAGCATCCGGCCCTAGAGCTTTATCCATGGGAATAGAGAACAAGGCACTTTTAATTTCTTCTAATGTGAATGGTTCCAGTAGTTTTGTTTTAGTATCCTCTAATATCCTCTCCAACGGAATCCCCTTTGGAAAAGGCCCGTGCTGTTGTTTGTCTTCTTTTAATCTGGAATAAAAGTCAAAGAAGCTTTCTGCAATTTCATTTTTATCCGCAGTTGTCCTTCCTTCAACACACAGTGCTGATGTTCTGTTTTTCCTTCGGTGCGCTAAAGCTATGGAGTGGAAAAACTTTGTATTGCCATCGCCTTCCTTGATCCATATGTATCATGCCCTTTGCTTCCAATAGATTTGTAAAGTTTGGCCAAGGCTTATCCCAGATTGACTAGCCGAAGTTAGGAAGCTTCTTTCCAACTATTAAGCCTGGATCTTTTATACTCGTTTATGTATGTGGGACTTTATCTCTAACACTCCCCTGCATGTGTGGGCCTTCTCTTGGGCTCCTACACGTGGACAACTTGGGTGGAGGCCCACGTACGAGCACCCGCTCTGTTACCATGTAAAGTTACGCCGAGGTCTATCCCAAAATGATTAGCCGAAGTTAGGAAGCCTCTTTCCAACTAATGAGCCAGGATTTATTCTACTCGTTTATCAATGTGGGACTAAACTTTAACACTCCCCCGCACGTGTGGGCCTTCTTTTGGGCTCCAACACGGACAACTTGGGTGGAGGCCTCTCCCAAATTGATTAGCCGAAGTTAGGAAGCTTCTTTCCAACTAATAAGTCAAGATCTTTTATACTCGTTTATGTATGTGGGACTTTATCTCTAACAAGATTTTTTCTTGGTTGATTTTGTTCGTACTCTTCTTTGAATGCACCTCTTCAAATTTCTGGTTTCAGCCCATAAAATTCCCTTGTACCACTGATTTTAGGATCCCTGATGAACGACCCAACAATAATTCAAATTGTTCTCGGTACTCGAGCACAGAGCCATCCTAATTTAGAGCCAATGATTGCTCTTGTAAATCTCCTTCATTGACGTTTAAAATTTCTCTAATAATCAGTCTGTAAATTCGCCCCATAATCAGAGGGGCTGCCTCTGTTCACACCACCGAAACCAAGACAATGTCTTTCTCTCGAGATGGAGAGCCATTGTTGTCGGTTTCTCAGTTTTTATCAACCTATTCACCTCGAAATATGCTCGATTTGATATAGCCACCCATTAGCGTCATCCCCATAAAAAATTGGCATTTTCAATTTCCTAGTCCTCGAATCGAGCCCTTGTATAGCTCGCTGTCCTTCAAACCCCCCCATAGCACGTGGATGGAGTCCCCATCCCTGTCCACCATGATAACTATTACGACCTCCACGATTTTCATCACCATGAAAATTGTGTCCACACCTGGCCCCGACAGTCTTGTCTCATTCGGTTACTCCCGACGGGAGATTACCACCATTTTGAACCGTACCCGTCGTCGTGAAATTCTGATTTGAGCCATGTCCCGCCCTATAAGGCACGTAAGTTGGTTTAAAATCACCATGCTCAGGCGGCATCTCCTCCCTGTTTGTGTCCCAGCGGCCACGGTTGTGCCTCTCCCACTGGTTAGCGGCCAAACCCCAGCCCATGCGAACATCTCCCGCACCAGAGCCCTCTTCCATGTTGCACAGTCTCGTACGAAGGATCCCAAGTTCGGGACCTTCTTTCCCGTGTCCCTCTCCCATTGTTTCCTTGCCCACACGTCTTCCTAGTGTGTGCGACTCGCCGGGAAGCGTGGAAGTTTCCGTTGTCAACTGTCCCGACATCAGCAGAGTTGTTCGTGAAGGTGCTTTCAACTCCAGATTTGTCAAACTCTATATCATCTTTCAAATAGAAGAAAATTGTTCCTTTATAGACTTCTCTATCGTCGTGAATCGTCCGTCCAGTCCCTCCACTGCAGTCATCGTCGATGCAACTTCCGACTCCAATTTCTCTCCCAAGGCGTCGAATTTTTCTTTGCCATCTTCCTAGGAACTTGCTCTGATACCAATTTGATAAAACCCGAATTGAATTGGGGAAGAAAAATCGAATCTTTATCGATAAAGACCGAATTACAAGTAGTTTGACTTACTTTCGAGAGGAACTCTCCCAATTACTCTAATCGACTAGTGTGATAATAACTCCGAATTTTGCATATCCTCATATTCCCCCATCGACTCCTATTAATACTTAACTTAAAACAACATCAAATGACCAGAACACCCCTTATGCCTTAGAACGCCTCTTATAAACTTTAAGTGACCCGGGCCCAACAACATTCTCAGGCCCAACACATCACACCAGTGCCTCGGCCTAATCAGTCCTCTTCCAAATTCCAGCTGTCTAGATTTCCATCGCTTGGCCCACCTTAACCATAGAGCCAAGCCTTTCAGCAAGATGTCTAAAGACATTGTTTCCCACATTGCCACAACAAGTCCCTAGATTTGATACCATCACATCTGGGGGCTAGTCTCCAGATTTCATGTCCATGTCTTGACTTCCCAAGGGAATGTCTGCTTAACAATCCCATCTTCTAATCAATTCTTCATAATTAGGCTATTTTGGCATCAAGCTTTGCTATCTCACTGTGCTCAAAGTTCCTTCAATTTTGCGATGTCCTCTATATTCAAGTGTTCGTGTTGGGGTTTTCTATGATATCACCTCAGTTCTGCTTGTAAACTGCTCAGTGGGAGGCCTTTGCGTCACAGGCTTCTGACCTTCTGTTAGGGGAATAAGGTGTTTCAGGCATCTTATAAGCGTATTCCAGAAAGAGTCATGGGTGGTATAATCCAGAAGGCATATCCTTTCAAGCACACGATTTTCTTGGAACTGCACAAGCTTGCATTCCATTGCTACACTGAAAAACCATATGGTGAACTAGAAAATTTCCCATTAGACATCCTTTACGACCATGTACCTATCAGCACTAGAGGGTGCTGTGCAAGCTTCGGTAAAGAAGGGACCTACCTCTTTCAAGATGTGAATAAAAGCTCTCATTTCTCAAATTTGGATTTGGAGCCTTACCATTCTTCGACTCCCAAATTCATCCTCAACTCCAAAAATGGGATTAGGCGACAATCCTCCCTCTATGTCCAGTCTTTCGAGTAGTTTTTCCTTCCTTTTACCACTTCCTAGTTTCCAGTTCTCGTCATGTCCACTATCACTTCCTGTTGGCCACCACCATTGCCCAGCCCAAATCATCACAACTAAAGGATATTCTAGTTTCCAACCAACAAGGAGAAGAGATTGGGGAACACTGCTGATAAAAAGTTAAGTACTCTTAGCCACTTAGGCTATGGATTATGAATAAAGTAGTTTACGTGAGTTTTATTAAAATGTTCTCTCTCTCGTTTTCTTCTTTTCTTTCTTTCTCCCTCTTTGATCTCTGGTTCAGCATCACTAGAGCTGCAACAAAATTTATAAATCATAAATCCAGCATAAAGCCTATAGCATATTGGTCACACAATCAGTTCAATTCTGTTGGAATGGTCACTCCACTGCCAAAATGAGACTATCTACAACTCTTTGCCACAGCGCAATTTTGTGACTTGTAGCTCATGGACAATTTGAAAGGTAAAGGCCCATCAAACCTACTCTAATACCATGAATGGACATCCACTTCAAATGCAAGCTAAGAGCTGAGAGGCCCTAGGCTGTGGATCACTCAACCACCAACGACTGATCATTCCCATCATTCCAACAAAAGATCAGCGGTACCAAATCAGCCCATTGAGGATATAAAATATCATAGAATTCTTAAAGCATTAAAAAAACCAGCAACAAATTGGTTATCCATAAAAAAATTGGAAAATATGGACCTTTAAAGCTACAAACAGAAAAATCGGTTTGGACTCCACATAGGATGAAGAGGAAAATCCCAAAAAGATCTTAAAGATAGTATAGAAAGAGGAAGAAAGAATGGAGAGCAGTGAGTTGCTGCACTGAAAGAGCGAAGACAGAACATTGGTCAATCCCCTTTCCATCTTATAATATGGATAAATTTCCTCTCGCCAACTAAAATTATTACTTATTCTACATACACAAATATATTCTAAAAATCATGAACTGCTACTCAACTAGAATGAAGGACGGTCATGTACTAAAAATGACTAAACTAGCCCTGCACAGTCGTGTACACAATTCAATACAAATTCTGATGGGAATGCAGGATCACCTCAACATTCCAATTGGATTGGTCAACACGAACCCGAGCCAAGATATTCAAGGAAGCACTCAACAGTCTGATTTTGAGGCTTCAACGGGAAGAGATGGACTTGTATACAAGGAGTTCATAACAAGACAGTGCGCAACCGAAGCTTGTATGTGTCATTGAAGCAGGAGAAGTGGATCAAATGCCGAATTGCTGATCAATTCTAGATTAATTTCGTGGCAAGATTCTATGTCGTTTAATTGGGTTGTTCTTTGTATTTTCGGTCCAATTTGAGTTAAATAAAGCCCATATGTAGCGTTGGACTGAGCTTATGTTTTAATAATTAATTAGTCAAACAAGGGTTTTAGAAGTCTGTTTAAATCTGGGTTTTATGAGAGTACGGAAATACATTGTTAAACCTTTTTTAACGGGATCTTTTAGGAAATAAAGTTTAGTATTGTTGCAGGTTAAACTTGTGAATTATTCACCTCTTGGTTTTATGCGGACTATTGAGTTGACAAGAAGCTATCTCGTGTCTTCCACAAGCCTCATTCGTGTAGAGACAAACCGTGAACTAGCTAGGGTATTGGGTCTCAGAATCTGTCAATCGGGGTTCATATCAGTTGGTATTAGAGCGAGGGATCTCTGCATTAAGTTTGGCTATCCTTTGCTTTTATTTTAATTATTCTATTAGTGGTTGTAGTCGTTCTTTAATGTGGTTAAAAAAATTCCTTTCCATTGTTCCCTATGTGTCTGCTTTCTTTTTCAGTCCTTTCCTCTTTGTTCAACTATTTCATTTTGAGTCTGACTTTCGAGTTTTGTGAATGAGTCTTGCTTTGGTAAATTCCTGAGTTTGGGTATCCGACTGAACCGGCTGCTGGAAAAAAAATTAAAAAAAGGCAAAAAGGGAGAAAACAGCTGCTGGAAAATTTACTTTTTGTTGGTGACCTTTGCATTTAAATCTTTGGAGCTTGTGATTGATACAATATTTTGCCAAAATGTGAGGAAGAGCTGTTCACCGAACAGAAGAGAGAAGAAGATTGAAGACGGAACAACAGCAAACATAGTTCCAATCCCATTGTGACTCGAACTACAGCGGCCCAGATTTCAATTCGGATACAAGTATTAATCAAACTTCAGTAACAACCCAAGTCCACTACTTGTGAACACGAACTTTGAGATTAATTCCACATCATGCCCACCTCGGACATCCAACGTTAACCCGCAAGTCAAATTTTCAGTCAACAGAAAAAAGGGGAGTAGAAGAAGAAGGAATCGGAATTCGCAGTGAGTATAATGTTAGCGCTATATTTAATGTTGTTGACTTATCTCCATTTGATGTAGGAGACGATTTGAGGGAAAATCCTTCAGGGAATGATGAGAATGTGGGATCGCTCAACCTAATAATTGGACCGGTCACACGAACCTAAGCCAAGAAGTTCAAGAAAACACTTAATAGTGTGATTTTGAGGCTTCAACGGAAAGAGATGGACTTGTATACAAGTAATTCGTTACAAAACAATGCGCAACTAAAGCTTGCATGCTTCATTCAAGCTGGAGAAGTGGATGAAACACTGAATTGCTGATCAATTCTAGATTAATTTCGTATGGTCAAGACTCTATGTCATTTAATTGGATTGTTCTTTGTATTGTGGGTCAAATTTGAGTTAAATAAAGCCCATATATATGTCATGTTGGGCTGGGCTTCTATTTTTATAGTTGATTAGTCAAACAAGGGTTTTAAGAGCCTGTTTAATTTAGGGATTATGGGTGTACGAAAATACATTGTAAAACCCTATTTAAAGGAGTCTTGTAGGAAGTAAAGTTAGTTTTGTTTCTGGTTAAACTTGTGAGTTGCTCACTTCTCTTGGTTCTTTGCAGACTATTGAGTTGACTAGAACCTATCCCGTTCCTTCCATTAGCCTAATTCGTGTAGAGACAATCAGTGAGCTAGCTAGGGTATTGGGTCTCGGAGTCTGTGTTCGGGGTTCATAAAACTATAGAATTTAATACAAACTCAGCTAGGAAGACTAAGTACTAAAACAATACACATAAACCTATAAGACAACTAAAATATTATCAAAAACATAATTTAAAACCACACAGAGACAGAAGAAGAATTTATAAATAAATAAAAGAAATAAATATGAATCTGACAAAATTAAAGTAAGAATCCCGCCATTAATGACATTTTTATTAGCTATCTAGAAGTACCTTCCATTGCTAAAACAGAAACAAGCAGTCGCACGACGAAGTATCTGTGCAACATAAAAATTTATGAAATTAAAAACTCAAATTAAAATTCACACAATTACATTTGAAAGATTTTATAACAGCAATCACATCCTTAGACAACAATAACCATGTTCACTATATATGCACCAGATAATTCGCATGTTGATCTCAACTGACAACGTCCTGATCACCATGATAAAGTATTCCACTTTGACCCTTTTCTAGAAACATTCTTCTACAGTCCTTTCTATTTGACATTTTAATTTAGCTGCTCGTCTCCAAAGACATCACATGCCTAGCGACTGGCAATTCTCAGTGAGATATAGTTAACACCAAAAGCAAGCTGGATTTTTCCACAACTCTAGTTTAATTTAAATGTCTATCAACAAATGAACAATTAAAGAAAAAGTAAAAAAAAAAAAAATTTATTATATACCCTCAGTGAGAGAAATAGTTAACACCAAAACAAACTGGATCTTTTCCACAACTCTAGTTTAATTTAAATGTCTATTAACAAATGAACAATTTAAGAACAAGTAAACAAAACAATTTATTATATATCTGCATTGTATATTTAAGAAAAGATACCCATTGCTAAAGGAAACCTTCAATCATCACTTAAAATGAAACAAAATATATCGCGTGTGTGTGTTAATCCATCAAGTTGCATTAGTACAGGAGATAAGTTTGCAATTTTAAATATGAGTGGAAGAGTAATATAATTGATCAACCACAAAGCCTAAAAGAACAACCTCAGTAAAGACAAATCAAAAGGCAAAAGGCACTACTTTTCCTTTCATACAAGCAAATTTGCTTCGGGCATTAGTAATATAAACAAAGAGAATACCTCATTCTGAAAATAAGCCAGAAAAGTACGGATAGTTTCTCGGTAAGGCTGTGACACTCCATTCCATAGTGGATGCTCTCCTTCAACTATGCAATACCTGTCAAATTTTGGACTCAGCACTACTCATCAATTACGCTTTCCATAACGGCAAGGCAAGAGACATTCACAGGTCAAGGAATAGTATAACAGGTAAGAACCAGCATATCTTGTCACGGAAAGCATCAGATAACCAATCAAGCTCATGATCTGTTCTAACTCGATGCAAGTTTAAGCCTAAAAATTTTGCTTTTCAAAGAAACTATAATTAATGATGAAAGAGAAACACAAGGAATTTAGAAGAAGTTGTTGAGGTTGCCTAGTTATTTGCCCTGCTTACTCCACTTTCATCTTGGGTAGGGGATTGGATGAAATCATTCGGAGTAGCTGCAGCTAAGGTGTGTTCTCAGTACCATCTACTATAACTCATTTAGCACTCCTTTGATCAATACCCCACCAGCCAGCCTTGTAAGGAATACTCCAGCCTCCAAAAAGTTTCAGTGGTTCTTATGGGTAGCAGTTCACTCCAAAATCATCACTTAAGAGGGCAGATGATTATAGACTCACTGTGTAAGCTGTGTGGGAATGTGGAAGAAAGTGTTGATGATATTCATTTACTCAGCCAATTTAGCTTGGCCATATGGAGTGCTGTATTTAAAAAGTTCAACATATTACTCTGTATGTCAAGCACCTTTAAGCTCCTTTTCAAATAATGGTTTCATTGGTCACTTCATGCGGAAAAATTTTATGGACAGCATCACTTGCAGCAGTTTATGGCAGATTTGGAGTTGAAGGAAATGGCCAAACTTTCGATAGATTTTCCAGCTCTCTTGGAAGTGTGATTGAGAGGGCCTATCAGAACATTTTGGTATAGTCATGCACTGTTCCCTAGCATTGTTATGAAAAAATTCTGTGAATAAGATCATGAAAATTTCAATTCCCATAAACAACCGATGCAACAAGAATGAAAGCAACCCATACCCCACCCACAGTACTGAGCTGGGCTAAGGGTTCTTCCCTCTTCCTTGGAACTAAAAGCATACTTTGATGTGTTCTTTGAATATTTCTTTCAATAATTCATAACCTGGTCAAAAGTCCATAGGTCAGCTAACTCTTTGGCTGACAAGTTAGCTAAAGATCCAGATGTCTAACATCTGCTATCCCCAAAAGTATAAATTATAAAGCATTTCTTGTAAACTGTGTTGTACCCTATGTAAATTTATATTATGATTCAGCAAAAAGTTTTTTGCTATTTCCAAAAGAAATGCAAGGAATTTGGAACTTGTTATGCTTGAGCTCAAGCTAGAAACAAGGACAAAGAATGGCCAATATTGTACTGACAAGGTGGGATGGCTCAGTTCTGCTAATTCGCTTAACACTATATTTGACCACTCTCAGCGGAAGCCACTCTCCAAGTCATGCACGACATGAGAATTCTCTCCTTGAGGACAGAAATCGTGTGCAAAACAAGAATTCTTGAACGGCGAACAACCAGAGCCTATTTATTTTATTACTCACTACTTGAAACAATTTCCAGTAATGAAAGATGTAAATCCATTGAAAAATAAAAAAGACGCATGTCCGATGAAATGAAATGGTTGTTGCTATCTGCTCCAATAATGAATCATTGGTTTAACTGAATAACTAAATAAAATAGATAGACCTTTCTCTTCATCTCAGATCAATGGATCTTCTCAATTGGAAGATCTCCTATACGGAGAACGTTCCAGGTGACCGAGCCTAAATTCTAATAAGGAGGGGGGAGAAGACTGCCTCTCACCCTACCTCCAGCCTGTGAGGGAAGGGTCCCACCCTGTAGAGCTCCTGCACACCTGAAGCCCTTCCCACACCGGCTGGAAGTGGGGGAAGAAGAAGTGTTCCACCTCTCTCCCCTTCTCCCTCTGACGACTTACAGGTAAAACTCTCCCCTATATGTTTTTTTTATTATCATAAAGTAGCTGATATCATAATTATTTCTGCAATAAACCCAACTGGAACCTGGACCTGGTCATTTCACTAGGGCAAGGATTGGGTTGGGTTTTATGACATCAGTTGAAACACAACTCATGTCCTCTCAAGTCTGAAGACCTCAAGCATGACAAGTGTGAGTTTAGCCTGGATAAAGAAAGTTCAACCAACCTGCAGTCTTACCATCAAGTACAACTTAAACTATGAAACACTGAAACATACACGTAAAATGATTAACACAAACATGCCACAGATATAAAAACAAAATACATGTTGAGGTTTTAAAGGTGAACAGGACAGTAAGACAATAAAGAGAAGGAAATGAGAATTAGATTACAAACCAAACAGTTTCAATTAAGGGTCAGTTCTGAGCAGACACATGACCTCTTATCACAATATAACTCTTAGGTTCTTTAGATTTTTCTCCTGCCATACACCCTTCATTTTGAAACAAGCTTAAATACCACGTTTCACAATGAAAAGAAAAAAAACAAGGTGTGCATAAGAGGAGAGACATCAGAGAAAATTTATCAAAGTAAAAAATAATAAGAGGGCAAACTTTGTTGACCAAAAACTTTGCGACAGATGAACAAATTCTGGCTGAGTTATTAGCTGCATTGGGGCCACCTGTTATTCCAGTCAATAAAAAAATAGCAAGACAAGATGTTATCGATGACAATTCCCCTTTGAAAATTTTTGCTTGTGGCAGGCGTATCTCTCTGTTTTCAACCTAAACAAAGGTACAATGTGATACAATTTTTGGAGGAATTGCGACATTTTGTAGAAAGAATTGAAACTGCTATATGTTAAATAAAAAGTCCACAGATGGAACAAATTTTATACCTAATATTTGAAAATAATATACAACAACAAAAAAAAAACCAAAACAAATGTCCACGCACAGATAAGGTGACCCTTCAGGAAATGTGAAGACCGCCTAATCTGTAAAATAAGTTAGCTTGGTATACCATTCTGATTTTGCATGCTGGGCATCAAGAGGCAAACGGTAGCCGAGCAATGCCCGAACGGCTTGAGCTTCTGAAGTGCTCTCATCCGATAATCTCAAACACCTGGATCTTATATCTCCAACCGCAGGACCACCTGCAGCAGAGTAAGTTAGCTCAAGTGTTATCCCGCGAAGACGCACATTTTCGTGACTGAAACAGAAAATGCTGACAAAAATAAGAACGAAGGAAAAGAAATTACAGCACGCCGGTTAAATATGTAGGATACCGACCAAGGACTCGAACAATCTCGGCCGTGCTCCCTCCATCATCAGAAACAGGAAGTACATGCGCAACCCGAGTGGTAAGCTTCTTCAGCTCCTCCACAACACCATTAAACGCCGTTCCACCTGAATTAACACAGTCAAGAAAGATACACACTGGAAACCGAAAATGGATAAGAATAGAAGACTACCAAAATAAGGGATTCGGAGATTGCAGAACCTGAGAAGACCAGCAGAGAAGGCTGCGGGAGGTTGTAACAGGAGCGAACACGAAGCGCACTTCCACGAGGCAGAGCCATTGAAAAAACTCCGATACGATTGTGGAAGGGAAGGCCAGAAGTAGTCGGAGACAGTAACGGTAATCGCGTGCAAGCCGCGGTACCCAAACAACCTTTTCCCATACTCCCGCGAATTCCAACTTCCATCTGGGCCTGTGTATCAAGAATTCCTTAAAGAGTAATGATACGGGCACAGCCGCTGACGTGGATGCCACTGCTGGCATCCACGCGAGAAGATGAGTCAAAAAATAAAATTATTTTCCTAAGTCTTATTCTTCAATCGCGAACCGGGTTACGCAGGGGGGAAAGCTAAACGGGGACGCGGGAATGTTTTCTTTAACCTTTCGAGCTTTCCCTTTCGAGCTTTCCCTTTCGAGCTTCCTCTCCGTGGTTCTTCTTCTCCAGTTCAGTCCAGAAAAACGAAGCTCGCTTCGGACGACTGACGCATTCACGGCTTGACAGCAAATTTTTCCAAATCGCATTGGAAGTCTGAAGCCCTAAAGGGAAAAAACGATTTTTGGCTGCCGATGTTCGTTCTTCCTCTCTCGTCCATGCCCTCACGAACTCTCCAGTCCAGAAAATTTTAAATCGTTGCTTCTTTGTTCGTTCTTCCTCTCCGGTCCAGAAAATCGGCATCCACCTGCAAATTTTTCGGGATTAAAGTGCTTCCGTGGTTTTTTGTTAATTATTCGAGGTAAGATTCTTAAATTCCAATATCTGTATTTTTCCTTGTTGATTGTTCCGTAATTTTTTGTTGGGAAGCATAAGAAGAAGGTGGAAGAAGTATAGATTGATTTGAGTGGAGAACCTTTGCTAATGAGTCAGGTGACGATGATCCTGTTCGTGTCGGTGGACCTTCCAATCCTCTCTAAACAGATGGTGGTCTTTCTACTGTCATATCCAAGCCAAAATGGAGCTCAGGGTGAGTTTCTCTCATCCACTCTGGGACGCTGGCAGAACCGTGGATCCTGACCGATCTCTGATTGTTGCATTTTCGGAACATCGCGACAATGGCTGATAGGTTTGCTCTTTTATAGTGTTGTTTCTTCTTTTCTTTTCTTTTTTCAATTTTACTCTTATATCTCTCAAGACATGCTTGTTCATGTCTGTCTATTAGATTCTGTGAAAGTTTTTCTATAATTTTATTCTCTAAATTGAGGTACAGAACTATATTGACTACATCATTTGCTACCCAGGTTGGGACTGGTCGCTACTATAAGAGTAAAGTGCTGCAACTAGTGTACTATGCATTGTGAGGCGATATCATTTTCTGCAAGTATCTCTATTGATTACGTATCTTGAATGAGTTTCTAGTATTCTCTTTTTATCAGAGTTTGTTTAGAACTATGTTGGGGTTGGCCACTTGGACATTCCTCTTTGTGCCCTGTCATTTACTTGCTTAAGTATGGGATTTTATCTTCTTCAAGTGTTTTTTACCATTTGAAAGAGAATGAAGGACAAAAGTTTCAGTTCTAAAGCTTTGTTTGTTGTACCAACACCTGGCTGTGCTAAAAATAAGTTGGTCAATTTGTGGGCTCGCAACCATTGCAATATTGCCTCATTAATTGGTCTCCTATGAAATTTCTCTTCCATATTCTATTTTAGCAAGAAAGGTGGCACACACCAGTAGCCATATAAAAGAATGAGTTCTTTATATTTCAATTCTTCTCTGGGCGTGGACATGGCCGATTCTCTTCAAATGCAAAATCATATTTTTTCGAAGAAAGGGCCACAGAGCCTTGCTTTAGTAGCAAGGAAATGCTGCGCTTCCTGGAGCAACCGAACCTGATGTAGATAAAGGTACAAATGGTCCCAATTCTGTTTCTGAAATGTTTAAGGCATTTGTTGTTAGGCCTTCACTGGGTATCATTGTTCTCCATGTTTATAAGGGTAGAACAATCATCTAAGCATCACAAGCTATATTCCAATTGATATTATTGTTGTGTCACTGAGTATCATTGTTCTTATCAAACAGGTCTTGATTACTTACATAATTGAGGATAAAAACTAGTTTGAATTAAATTTCTATTACCTTTGTAATGATTATATTCCTTTCTTTGTGAATATTCTTTTAGTGGATCTTTAAGCTCAAAATGGAAAGAGCACTCAAAATATCTTTGAGGGGATGGTGGTTCGAATCCACCAAGATCCATCTTGAATCTATTTCCAGCATGTGTCTAGAGTCAAATGAATACATTTATGCCAGAAAGAACCGAATGCCTGCAATGATTCAAGCTAGAACAACGATCAAACAAGATAGAACTAAAGATGAAACTTGCATCAATTTCATGTACTTCCACAAAGGGAGAAAGTTACCATTGAGAGTAAAAGTTAAAGAGTTACATAAGAGCAAAAGGCTCAATATATCACTATGCAATACTAAAAGAAACAAAACATTTAACATATCGATTGCACTATTTCTTCTTTTATATTGAATAAATATTCCTCTTTTGCTAGTCAATGACATTCACTAAGTAGGAGACTTGGATATCCATCACACATCTAAGTGGCAAGTAAAGTATTCCATTTCATCACTTTGATCACCACTACTCTCTCCTTCAGCAAATCAAAAAGTCCCTATAAAGAAGTTTGTGGCATAATTAGTAAATTGAGGAATACATTAACAGCAACAAAAATTTACATAACAATATTCTAATTGACAAAACTTAATAAGACTTGAAATAAGCTTTCAAGTATGACCATACTCAGCTTGTAAGACCTCTGAGCAGCTAAAAATAAGCTTTCAAGTATTACCTATGTAAGATATCAAAATAAAAAAAAACAAAGATTAATGAAACTATTAAAATTTGAACTTAAAAAAAGAAAGCAAGCATGCATACCTGAAAGATCAATTAAATTTGTTTTAGAAATTCCCTCAACAAACACATGTGTCCCTATAGGAGTATCACGTTTTTCTCCATTCTTATCACCACTTGTTTTATTTTTTCTTGGAGAAACCTGTTAATACAAAGTTCAACATCTTAACTAAATAAAAATATACAAAACATTAAGTAATAAGAGGGTTTAAAATTTTATCAATGTAAAGTACCTTTCTTTTCCGTGAAGTACATACTTTCTCCACTATTGATTGTTTCTTCTTAGAAGGTGGTCTACCTTTCCTTCTTATTGAGATTGGATTAAGAATCTTCCCAGATATATTTTCGCTCTCTCCAATCTGATCTTTCTCAAGTTTTACTCCACATGCCATGTCACCAAAGCCACCAAGAGTTGTGTCATGAGTATAATTTTCTCGAGTACTTCTACAAGTGATACTTTCCTACAAAAGTTTTTCTTTGAATTCATTGAGTAACTTCAAAGCAATGTCTTGTCGATCACCAAATTCCATAGCTATGTCTGCAAGCTCCTGGCAATGTATGTTTATGGCTTTAGACCGTTTCACAGAATTATCAATTATCAAGTAGTAGAAGCCAACGTATGTAAACGCTTAAAATCCTTCCCCAACGGGCCAAAATATAGTAAGATGGAATTTCAAACACCTCAAAAAACTTAACACGTATAAAGCATGTCTACAAAGAATCCTCTCTAGCTTCAAAAGAACGACATATGCACCAAAGTTTTTGTTCTTTTCATCATAACTAACTTCATACTTCATTCGCTCCACACTCTTTCCATCTTTTCTCATAACATGTTCTAAAACTTCTAGTGTGGAAACAAATCCATCTTTTTTCACTAAAGAAGTATGGCAATATATTAAGGCTTTTATCTCTTCTTAAAACTTCTTAAAGATTTCAAATGTGTAAATCTCACTCATTTGCTTCTCCATATGATATTTGGATATCAATGGTGGTCTCATATTGAATGAGTAAAAATCTGCATGTGCTTCTTTCTCATATTTGCTTTGCAATGTAAACTCATATTTTTCAACAAACTGCTTTAAAGATGTCTTTGAATGTATATACCCATCAAAAAAGGTATTCATACTTTCACTACGTTGAGTTGTAGACATACCTGCCCAAAAAATACCTTTCACATAAACAGGAATCCAATGACTTCGGATTTCATAAAGAGATCGCAACCATTCATTTTCTTTAAGTTTGTACTCCTCAATCAATTTCAACCAATTTTGCTCGAACTCCTCAATTCTCAAAGCTTGATACACTACCAATTTTAACTTCTTCTTAATGGATTTGTAATCATTGAGACTGCCCAACTTTTAAGGAATTTTTTTCATAATATACCACAAACACAAACGATGATGAGCCTCTAGAAATACACTAGCAATGGCTACTTTTATAGCCTTACATTGATCAGTAATTATCTCTTTAGGCGGAATTCTAGACATACAAATTAGCCATGTTGAAAACACCCAAATATATGTCTCAATACTTTCATTTGCCAGTAATGCACAACCTAATAGTATTGACTGACCATGATGGTTAACACCAACGAATGGAGCAAATGGCATGTCATACCTCTTTGTCAAATATGTAGTATCAAAAGATATTACATCCCCAAAATACTGATATGAACTTCTTGATCTAGAATCAGCCCCAAAAACATTTTTCAATCGACCCTTACAGTCTAAATCAATCGCATAAAAAAAACTACGATACTTGCTTTGCATATGAACAAAATACTGATGAATGACTTCAGCATCTCCTTCACCAAGCTTTAGTTTTCTAATTTTGTCAACATAATTTCTACACTCCCTTTCTGAAAAACTTAGCTTGTCAAACTCTCCCATTCTCTTTGCCCATACTTGAACAGATTTGTTTAGACGCACCCCTGCGTCATCATTAAATTCAAGATTCTTCTATACATGACTGGGCAACTTTCTATGTGATTTGTAAAATCGAGACTTTGATGGGCTAATTGCATGGTTATGATCGAGATCAACTATGGTTAGATGATACAATCCATCTTTATGCAACTTTGCAACAATGTGGGCCTTGCAATTTTTTTTTGCTGATGGTCTTGAATGGTAAGAAGTTTCAATTCTATATCTTGGTTTCCCTTCTTTCAAACATGCTAATCTAAATGTGTCGCATGTTCCATCTTTTCCATGATTAGAACTCCTTTTCATTATGTCAAATCCAACTCGTTGAGCATATAGACTATAGAATTTTATTACTTCTTCACAGGTACTAAAAACCAACCCTACTCGAGGGGTTCCATCTTCTCCCTCAATTAAGGGTCGATGATGAGGTACTTCCTCACAATTTTTTTCGTCAAAAATCGGTTCATCCAGAATCACTTGAGGTACTTCCTTTCGAGCTTTCCCCCCCTGCATAACCCGGTTCGCGATTGAAGAATAGACTTAGGAAAATAATTTTATTTTTTGACTCATCTTCTCAAGTGGATGCCAGCAGTGGCATCCATGTCTGCAGCTGTGCCTGACTCGGGCACAGCCGCTGTGCCTGTATCATTACTCTTCCTTAAATTTTCTTTTAAATACCAAACAGCCCACGTAAACTCCACATGAGATCAGAGAGAAACACAATGTGTTTGGATGTATTTTCTTATAAATTTCTCTTCATAAGAGAAGATTTCAGTATTTTAAAAGAGCTCCAAAATAAAACTTTCCTGAAGTTTTTCAAAGACGTATCAAAGAATTATCAAAGAGCTTAGACAAATGCTGCTAAGCTCTTCATCAGTAAAAGTTTAGAGTAACTCTTTGACAGAAAAAAACTTATTGAAATATCTCCAAAATAAAATTTTTATAGGACTCTTCCACAGATTTATCTGAAGAGTACTTTGTTAAGAAGAGTAGTTAAGCAACGGATCAGACTCATCAAAGTGAAAAACCAAAGGCGAAATATTAAAAATCCCCTGATAAATTTTGTATTTTTCGAAAGCTCATTGATAAACTTTCATTTCAGTCTACCATAATCTAAGACAAAGATTATCTCATTAACCCATTATACACATGGCTTTTTTTCTTTTATTGAAAAACTCATGTTAATCAAGAAATTACCTTATAAGTTATTCATAAGTTAATTAATATTTATATATTAATAATTTTTTAACAGTACTATGTGGCTTCTAAAAATTTTTTAGGATAATTATTATCTTTTTATAAAATATTTTATTAACTGATCTGTTATAATAATCTAAAAATATAACTTGTAATGATTTTTTGCTTTTTGGGATTAATGATCTAAAATCTTCTTATAACTTTACAAAATTTTGGTTTCAAATAAACTTTCAACTCTATCACTTTATATAATGTATATAAAATTATAAAATTTTAAATTATCTTAATCTTTAAGTGAAGAATTGTAAGGGCATTTTTTTAATAAAATAATTTATCAACTCCAAATTTTAAGAAAATCTTTAAAGGATGGATTTATTAGCTTTTTTTGGTTTTAATGGATATAAGTAGGTCAATAGTTTTCTAGAAAAACAAAAATTTGGGAAATTTTGTATATCTTCCCAAAACCGATTCCATGTGTCAGGCCAATGCCTTCAGATCGACTATCACAAATTAAAACATTAACTTGAACAACAATTTGTGATTCTTGGAGTATTATTTCGCATTCAATGGAAGTCAAAGTATCATTATATGTAGAAAGTCAAGTTGTGATAAAATCTTGTATCTTGATAAGATTTTGTATCTTTTGTTATTGTAATTATCTGTTTCGTTTTCTAGACTTTAGAGTTAGTTTCCTAGACCTTAAGAATTAGTTGTACAGAAAAGTCTATATAAAGACCTGTGTAGACTTCATACGATCAATATATTGAAAAATTAATTTTTGAAACTTCTTCACGTTTTTTCCTACTCCGTAGTTGTCTTCCTACTTCGTATTTTTCATCATGGTATCAAGCAGACTGCATAGATTCCTGAAATCTGACTCGAATGCTATGTCTACGTCAGGATGCTCCGCTGAATCAACCATTGTACCATCCTCTTCTATCATTCATGTTCAAACTGAAAGTTTGAACTTCAACGCAGGTATAATCCTTACCAAAACTGCTAGAGTATAGTCCCACATAGATAAACGAGCAGAAAATATCCTAGCTTAAAGTTGGAAAGAGACTTCCTAACTTCGACTAGTTTTTTTGAGATAGGCCTCTACTCAACTTTACATGGGATCGGGCTAGCCCTAGTCTCAAATCTAGGTCGTCTTCCTTGTCGTCTTCCCTCTATTCCTCGCATATTCTGATTTAATGCCAAACTCGTCACCTCAATCTTCTACTACTCCCTCTATTTTTCCCCATGCTCCATCTGCCTCTCAAGCACGTGGTCACACGTTCGACCTCGAAACCGCAATCGGCCAATATCATATAGATGTATCTAACATCTCCATCACGTGTCCATTAAATTGGATAGACAAAACTATCTTGTCCGGCGCCAGCAGAAGATGCCCGTTCTACTATGCCAGCAAGTCATGGGATTTGTCAACGGCTCTATTGTTGCTCCTCCTCGGTTCACGCCATCTCCTTCGTCTAATCAGACAAAACTATCTTGTCCTGCATACACGCAGTGCTTCATTCTTGATCAAACCATTCAGAGCTAGATTGCCTCCACTCTGTCTGAAAGTGTTGTTAGCTACACTCTTGGTCTTCCCACGGTGTGCACAATATGGCAGAAATTAAAGAGAACTTTCGCCTCCACCAACCAGGCACGCTTGAACCATCTTTGATTTCAGTTACAGACTCTCCAAAAGGGAACTGTCTCTTTGTCCGCCTATCTTGACAAGATTAAGAACATCATTGATGACCTTGCAGCCTCAGGTCAGTCTTTAGTTAATAATACTATTGCACACTATGTTGTTAGTGGTCTTGGCCAGGAGTTCGAATCGTTTGCTCAGACAGTCACTTGTCTTGAGGACCCCCCATACCTTTGAGACACTGCAATGTCTTATTCTTACACAAGAACATCGCCTGCAGATGCTGGAGTCTCCTATTCTGGTTGACACGACCGCCAGCCCTTCTATGAATGTCGCCACTAGTGGAGAATGTGGTTGCTCTAATGGCCGTGGGCGTGGTCGCAACAACCGAGGCAGCAGCAACAATAGAGGCCGGGGACAAGGTCCTTCAGACCGTTCGGACAACACCACTAATCATCCAACCTGCCAGATATGTCAAAAGTTTGGCCACTCTGTGGTTCAGCGCCACAATCGCTTCAATTTGGTTTTTCAGAATAATGTGCCTCCTCAGATGCATTCGGCTCAGGTTCACAATCCTCAGGATTCGGCTTAGTAGACTGATTCTGGTGCTTCCCACAGTATTGCTTCCGACTCCACCTTACTCACAGACGGTGCTCAGTACACTGGTTAAGACCAGGTCCATCTTGCCAATGGGACAGGTTTGACTATCTCCTTTGTTGGTTAACATCGGTTAAACTCTTCCTTAACTCTTCGTAATGTCCTATATGTTCCCTCTTCCCTCAAAAATCTTCTCTCTGACTTTTAATGGTTTCATTGTGCAGAAAGCCAATTCGGACAAAGTTTTACTCAGGGGCCAGCTTAGGAATGGACTTTATGTTGTCGACCATTCTTTCTCACCGTCATGTTTACTTTCAGTTGGTTCCCCATTTTCTTTTTGGCATCAAAGATTAGGACATCCTAGTTCTGAAATTCTGTGCAATGTATTCAAAGTTTTAAAGATTGAAGTTTCTAATAAAAAGGCTTGATGCCATGCATGTCAAGTTTCTAAATATGTTACAATGCCTTTTTCTACTCCTGTGTTACATGCTACTTCTCTATTACATATTGTTTGCGTAGATGTTTGGAGACCTTGTTTGGTTCAATCTTTTGGTGGCTTTAAATACTATGTTTCTTTCATCGATCAATATAGCCGCTTTACTTGGGTGTATTTTTTGCACGCCAAATCAGAGGTTTATTTTGCATTTCTTCAATTCAAAAACTTGACTGAGAATCTACTATCAACGAAAATTAAGTATTTCCAGTCAGATGGCGGTACTGAGTTTGTTAATCATCACTTCAAATCTCTTTTTGCTTCTTTGGGTATTCATCACCGAATTTCCTGTCCGTATACTCCTCAGCAGAAAGGTATGGCTGAGCGCAAGCACAAGCACATTGTCGAGATGGGCACGGCATTGCTTGTGCAGGCCTCCATGCCAAAATGTCATTGGGATTCTGCTTTCTCCACTGTCATTTTTCTTATTAATTGGCTTCCCACACGGTTGTTGGCTTTTAAAAGTCCCTATGAATTTCTATTCGGTCGCCCACCAGACTACTCGCTTTTTCGAGTTTTTGGCTGTTTATGTTATCTGCACTTGCGCCCGTACTCTGTTCATAAGCTTGCTAATCGTTCCATCGCTTGTGTCTTCCTTGGTTATCACCCCAATTATAAAGGGTATTAGTGTTTGGATACTTCTACAGGTCGCATATTCATCAGTCGTTGTGTGGTCTTCGACGAAAAGACATTTCCTTTTGCTCGCCCCTCCTTGCTCCTAGTGCCTCAGCCTGTGCCTTCGTCATCTTCCACTGTTTCTATGCTGCCCCTACCGAAGCTCTCAGTCCCAGCTGTTGCTGATTTGGTCCATATTTCATCCCCGGTCACTGCTCCATTCTCCACTACTTCGGTTGCATCTCCTTCTGCAACCTCCTCTACTCCTTCTCCTTTGCCGAGCCCGAATCCCACTTTTGATTCCTCCCCAGATGTTTCAACTGCTCGCCCTCATGCTCCTCTTGCCACACATCCTATAACTACTCGTTCTATGACTGGAAACTCAAACCCAGACTTTTTACTGTTACTCGTCATCCTCCAGACCTTCCCACCCACTCCGATTGAACCAACATGTTTTAGTCGGGCTGTTAAACATTCCGAATGGCGCAAGGCCATACAAGCTGAATTTACTGCCTTATTGACGAATCACACTTGGTCTCTTGTTTATTTACCACAAGGGCGTTGAGTTATAGGCTGCAAGTGGGTGTTTCGTCTCATAACTAAATCAGATGGCTCAATCGACAGGTACAAAGCTCGATTGGTAGCTAAAGGTTTCAATCAAAGAGAGGGTCAAGACTACTTTGAGACTTTCAGTCCAGTAGTCAAACCAGTTACCATTCATGCAGTATTGGCATTCGCAGTCAGTAAACAGTGCATCATTCGTCAATTGGATATCAGCAATGCCTTCCTCAATGGCACTTTATCAAAGGAGGTCTATTGGTCCAACCTCCCGGGTTTGTCGATCCTTCACAGCCTCTTGACGTTTGCCGATTGCGAAAGTCACTATATGGTCTTAAACAGAGTCACCGAGTTTGGTATAATCGTCTCACTTGTTATCTTATTGAACTCGGTTTTATTCTCTCTCTCAAACTGACACATCTCTCCTCTTTAAGTATGGTTCGACCTTTACTATATACATTCTCATTTATGTGGATGATATTATTGTCACAGGTAGCTCCTGTTAAGAGGTTGGGCAACTTTTGCAGAAATTACAGTCTCAAGTCCTTGGTGACCTTCACTTTTTTTTTGGGCATTGAAGTAGTATGCAATGGTGCTGGTTTACATCTTTGCCAGTTTAAGTACACCCGAGATCTGTTAACTCGGCTTTACCTTGCAGATGTGAAGCCTCTTTCCACTCCAGTGGCTGCCGGTTCGAAGTTCTCGAAACATGACGGTTCCCCTCTTGGAAAGGCCTCTGAGTATAGGTCCACTCTTGGTGCTGTCCAATATTTAACACTCACCCATCTTGGTATACAGTATGCAGTGGATCAGGGTTGTCAGTTTCAGCAGTCGCCCACTGATGTTCATTGGTCCGCAGTGAAACACATATTGTGATATTTAAAAGGTACAATGCTACTTGGATTTTTAATTCAACCAGTTTGTGATCTTGGTCTAAATGTGTTTTGTGACACGGATTGGGGTGGATGTCCTGATGATCGTCACTCGGTGACTAGGTTCTATATTTTATTTGGTGGTGCTTTGATTTCCTGGTCTTCAAAGAAGCAGCCCACTGTTGCTCGTTTTAGTGTTGAGGCTGAATATCGAGCATTGGCTATTGCTACTGCTGAAACATCTTGTTGTTTCTCGAACTTCGTACATTCCTTCGCCATCCACTTACTTTATGGTGTGACAATCTTTCAGCCACCTACATTGCTGCAAATCCGATTTTTCATGGGCGGGTGAAACATGTAGAACTTGATTATCATTTCGTACGAGAACGGGTTCAATGTGGCCATATCAGGTCAAATATATTCCGACTCAAGATCAGATTGCTGATGTGTTTACCAAAGGTCTCTCCCGAGGCCAATTCTGTCGGTTGATCTCCAAGTTTTGTGTCTTGCCGAAGAAACTAACCTTGTTGGGTAATGTCAGAAACCGACTTCTCTATCAAGTGAAGGATCAATCAGAAGATCCAGTCTAAGGAGACTTACCTTCTTCAGAAAATCCGATCCAAGGAGTATACCTTAACATGACTTCTAGTTGATTTGTATTTATTTAAGTCTTGTGTATATCTTTAAGAATCATTCTTTATTTTTTTGGTCCAAGTGCCCTAACCAGGATGTAAGTCCTTGTCTATATGTACTCTTATTCACAAGCAATAATACAATCAGAAATTTGCAACTTTACATGGTATCAGAGCAGGTGTTCGTACGTGGGCCTCCACCCAAGTTGTCCACGTGTAGGAGCCCAAAAGAAAGCCCACACGTGCAGGAGAGTGTTATAGTATAGTCCCACATAGTTAGATGAGTAGAAAAGATCCTGACTTATTAGTTGGAAAGAGACTTCCTAACTTCGGCTAGTCATTTTGGGATAGGCCTCTGCCCAACTTTACAAAAACCAACTTTGATACTTGGTCTCAAATTTTTTAAATGCATATTGTTGGTCGTGAGAAACTTGATTATATTATTGGGGACTCTGCTCAACCTAATCGAATGATCCATCATTCTCCAAGTGGTATACTGAAAATCAGAAAGTGAAAAGCTGGTTGCTCACATCAATGAAACTAGAAATCATGAAAAGGTATCTTCGTCTTGGTACTGCTCGTGAAATTTTGAGTACTCTTGCCAAAGCATTCTATGACGGATCAAATGAAACTCAAATCTTTTCCCTTAATCAATGTGCTTTTTTAATTTGCCAATCAGGTCGCTCTCTTCCCTCTGATTATGGTGAACTTGTCGAAATATTTCAAGAAGTTGATTATTGTGATAAAGTCAAGATGAAGGATTCTAGTGATTTTATTTTGTATAAGACATCCGTAGAGAAATTAAGGATACATATTTTTTTGAATGGTCTTGATGTTGAATTTGAACATGTGAGAGGAGAAATTCTCGCATAGATTCCAGTTTGAATCTTGAACACATATGCATATGTTCGTCGTGAAGCAAATTGTAAGATTGTCCTGTCTGATGATCTGCTTACTTCTGATTTTGTGAGTATGTTAGCCCGACAAAACGACCCTTTTGCTTGACCAGTCAACAGTACTACTGTACCTGCTTCTTCAATGACAACATCTCGCAACTTTGTTATTGAAAGTAAACCATCTACTTCAATCAGGCATTGCACTCATTGTGGTGTGTGGGGACACACTCAAAGTCGATGTTATGATCTGATTGGCTATCCTGAATGGTGGGAGCCTTCCAAGGCTCCAAAGTGTAAACCCAAAGCTGTTGTAACACCAACATCTGCTTCTACAACTATAGCAGGTTTATCTCCACAAGATGTGGCTGCCTTAAGTATCTCTTCTGAACTGCCAGGTAAATCTTTTGGCGACTCTGCTACTATTGAATCTTGTACATGGATTATTGATTTTGAATCAACTGATTATGTCTTTTGATAAATCATTTCTTTTTAACCTAAAACCGTCTAAACAATCTGTTGTGTCTACAACCACTGGTATAGAAGCTAATGTGGTAAAAGTTCAATTTTACTAGATCAACTTAATTTGGATTCTGTCCTTATAGTCCCATCCCTAAATTTTAATTTTGATTTCTGTCTCTCAAATTACTACATCCTTGAATTGTATTGTGAGTTTCTGGCCTGATTTTTATGTTTTTAAGGACATCAAGACAAAGAAGACGATTGGGTGTGGTACTAGAAAAGGGAAGCTCTATTATCTTGATCTCACACTATCTAGCTTAAGTACTTTGACTCAATCAAGACCTGGTCCTAATTCCGCGTCTACTTCTGATATTTGGTTGTGGCATAGACGTCTTGGACATGCTTCATTTGGTTATTTAAGGTATTTGTTACATAAGTTATTTTTAAAGACTTCTCCTTCTTTGCTCAAATGTGAAACCTGTGAATTGGCAAAATGCCATCGTGTTTCTTTTCCAATAAGTTTGAATAGAAGTTCTTTGCCATTTATGATTGTGCACTCTAATGTTTTGGGGGCTGCAAAGATTTCAACTTTGAATGGTTCTAGGTGGTTTGTCCCTTTCATTATTGATTACAGTCGTATGATGTGATTGTGCTTGATGAAAACTAAGCAAGAGGTTTGCTCGCTGTTTAAGAAATTTTATTTGATGGTTACCACTCAATACAAAACATCCATTCAAGTACTTCGTATAGACAACAGAGGAGAATTCGTCAATCATGAACTAAAACTATTCTTACATCTTTATGTCATTACTCATCAAACTACATGTCCATAGTCTCCTCAACAGAATGGGGTTGCAGAAAGAAAAAATCGACACCTTTTGTAAATGGTTTGATCCATGCTACTTGAAGCAAATACGCCTCTTCAATATTGGGGAAAATTCCTCAGCAATGCTTCTTATTTGATAAATTGTATTCCATCTCGTAGCCTTGACTTTGATACCCCTATTGAAACACTAAATACCACCCTGACCTCACCACCAACATCAAACTTACCTCCGAAAAGTTTTGGTTGCACTACTTTTCTTCACATACCGCAACATACTCGTTATAAACTTCAACCTCATGCTCTTAGGTGTGTTTTTGTTGGTTACGGTCTTCATTAGAAAGGTCATAGATGTTACCATCCGCCAACTCAAAAAATGTATGTCACTATTGATGTTAAATTCCATGAACATCAGATGTATTTTCCTATTTCAAGTCAGGGGGAAAGAAGTATTGACTTGCTGTCTTTTAGTCAAGACCACACTATGAAGCATACCTTACCTGAACTCGAATAACCTGAAACTACAAGTGAACCTCAACAAATTACCCAGATGGATACTGCCACAACAGAATCGACATTACATGGAGCTGAACCGCCAAAATTTGAATCAAATGAAGTTGAACCAGCTCCATGTGGTCAAAATAAAAGAGCTGAACCAAAAGTACCACAGCATAAATTGTTGCCTTTTCTTGACGTTTCTATTCCACAAGAGTCGCCTTCACAAGTTGAACCTCAGGCAAATCTTGAATCTTCACTCCGTATATTTCCTAACCGTACTACAAGAGGTGTTCCCAAAGTTAGTTATGAGCCCGTTTTAAATTCTAATCCTAAATATCCAATAAACAATTATGTGTCCTATCGTAGGTTGTCAAAGACATGTTAATCATTTGAAAATCAATTATTTGTTGTACATATTCTTAATAGTGTGCAGGAAGCCATAAAAGATTCCAGGTGGAAGGATCCTTTAAATAAAGAAATGAAGTCCCTTCAAAAGAATGGAACTTGGGAGATAGTGGATTTGCCTGATGGAAAGAAACCTGTTGGGTGTAGATGGATCTTTACAATCAAATATAAAGCAGATGGAGGCATTGAGAGATACAAAGCCTGACTGGTTGCTAAAGGGTACTGTCAAACCAATGGAATTGATTGTGCAGAAACTTTTGCACCTGTTTCCAAAATAAATATTGTACGTATTCTCTTATCATTAGCTGCAAACTAGATTGGCTCCTAAATCAATTCGATGTAAAGAATGCATTCCTGCATGGGGATCTCCAAGAAGAAGTATAAATGGAAGTACCTCCCGGATGCAGGTTACAAGTTGAAGGAAGTAAACAAGTTTGTAGGCAGCAAAATCACTATATGGGTTGAACCAGACACCGAAAGCATGGTTTGGGAAATTTACAAGTTCAATTAAGGCATTTGGGTATAAACAAAGTAGTTTGGATCATAATCTCTTCATAAAACACAAGGAAGGGAAACTCATAGTGCTTATTATAAATGTTGATGATATGATTGTGACAGGGAATCATGTAGGTGAAACAGCAGCTTAGCAAACTTATCTTTCTCAAGAGTTTGAGATGAAAGATCTTGAACCCTTCAAATATTTTTTGGAAATTGAGGTATTACGGTCTAGACAAGGTATATCACAAAGAAAGTATGCCTTAGTTTTACTAAAGGAATTGGGAATGCTAGCAAGTAAACCCATTGGCACTACTGCTGCTGCAAATGTTAAATTGGGTAATTTTCCAGATCCGATTCTAGCAAATAAAAAACAATATCAATGATTTGTAGGGTGTTTGATGTATCTTGCACATACTAGACCTGATCTAGCATTTTCCTTAAGTGTTGTTAGTCAATATATGCATTCACGAAGTGAAAAACATATGAAGGTTGTACTACGGATCTTGCAATATATGAAGTCATCTCGGGGTAAAGGGCCCATGTTCACCAAAGGAGCTAATTTATTAGTTGAGGGCTATACTAGATTGGGCTAGTTCTATTGATGATGGACGTTTAACTGGAGGATACTTGACATTTGTTGGTGGAAATTTGGTCACTTGGCGAAGCAAAAAACAAGTCGTTGTAACTAGATCCAGTGCAGAAGCCGAGTATAGGGGCATGGCTAGAGGAATATGTGTTTTACTACAGATTATGAATTCGTTGCAGGAACTCGATATTCCACACACACTTCCCATGAAACTTTATTGTGACAATAACGTGGCATGTGACATAGCTCGTAATCCGATTCAACATGACCTTACAAAACATGTGAAAATTGATTGACATTTTATTAAAGAACAACTTGAAGCAAAGGTAATTGAAGTTCCTCATGATCAGCTCTCAAACATCCTCACAAAGGCTGTTTCAAGCAAAGAATTCCACCAAGTATTAGACGAGTTGGGCATGCAAAACATCTATACAACAACTTGACGGGGAGTGTAGAAAATCAAGTTGTGATAAGTGTAAGAAATTCCTAATATAATTCATGAATTTCTAATATTAACATGTTTCTAATCTATATGAAACATGAAATAAAAAATCTAAAATAAGGAAAAATGTATAAATACCTTTTTCCATTTTCGAATTTGCAGCGGAATCTCTGGTTCTTCTAAGCTCTAAATTTTCAGGTAATTGAGCTTAGCGACCAGGTCTGGTATTTATAGGAAAATACCAAAAACCGTTACCATGGTGATTTTAAATCTAATTAATTTAGAATTAAAACCTAATAACATTTATGCATCTTAAACAGGAAAACGTTTTTTATAAATTCAGTAAAACGTATTATATTATTAATACGTTTTGTAAAACGTTTTTCATTACATAAATAAAAACGTTACAATAAGATCTTGTATCTTGATAAGATTCAGTATATTTTGAAATTATAATTATCAGTTTCGTTTCCTAGACTTTAGGAATTAGTTGTACAGAAAATTCCATATAATGTATTGTGTAGTCTTCATGTGATTAATATACTGAAAATCAGACTTCTTCATATTTTTTCCCTCTTCGTAGTTGTCTTCCTGCTCTGTATTTTTCTTCATTATATAGTTAACAATGCCTTTAAGCATCAGTATTATTTAGGATAGTTTATTTTTATGTTGGTTTTGAGTTTTTGTGGCTCAGTCCAACAATAAAACATTGGTCCAGCCCGCTTTTCAGATTTCTACTATGGGCCATTTCCTGCTATGACCTACATTTGCATCATGTCAAGCCTCTCTCCCATTGACTGCTTTGTATTTATCACAAACCAAGTGACAATCGACGTCTAAATGTTTTGTCCGTTCGTGGAAAACCAGGTTGGCTGTTATATGGAGAACTGCTTTTATCTTCACGCGATAAAGAATTTGGGAAGCTGCACAGGGAACAGATAATCAGATAATTTCTAGTAACACCATTGAATTTCACATATAGTAGATGCTAAACTCCAGTATTCTGCCTCAGCGGATGAGTGAGAACCTGTATTTTTTGCATCTTTGTTTTGCATGAATCAAAGCTGAGTCAAGGTAAACACAGAAGCCAGTAAGAGAGTCTTGTATTAGAACATGTACCCCAATCCGCATCACTTTACAATCTAAAACCAGTGAAACTTTCACCAAATAATACAAACATTTCGTTGGTGTTCCTTTGAGATAACAAACAAAAATGAAGAGCAGCAAACTAATGTTTATGTGTTGGTCTACGTACCAACAAATTGATAAAGTTGTTGAACACCAAAACTAATATCCGGTCTCATAAAATTCAAATACAAAAGTCCACCTATGAGCCTTTTGCATTTTTCAGCATATGTAAGAAAAGAATCAGATGTAGCTGAATGTTTTAGACCCTCAGGCAATGGAGTAACAATTGGTTTTGCTCCCACTAGACCAACATCATTAACAAGGTCTAATTTTTTTTTTTTTTGCGTCAAGTAAGTACCTTCAACACTTCGAGCCATTTCAACACTAAAAAATATTTTCATATCTCGAGTCCACGATGGTAAATATAGAATGAAGAAACTCTTTAACCACCAGTATATCACTTTCATGTGAACTAGTAATCAATACATCATCCAAACAAACAAGGTAAAAAAGAAGAGAACAAAGTCTTTATAAACAAAATATGATCAAGAGGACTCTAATTAAAACCAGATATCTGAAGTTAGCAAAATATTCTGAGTTCCACTGACACAGTACTTTTTTCAAGCCATCTGACCTCTTGAGCCCACAAATCTCACCATCTTTAGATTTAGCATAAGCTTCCGGGGGTAGCATGCAGTAGACCTCTTCCTCAAGATAACCATACAGAAATGCGATATTAATATCTACTAGATGGCCAACTATTTGCAATAATAATTTTTTGAAAACCTTTGACCATTAACAAGCTTGGCCACTAGAGAAAAACTTTCATTTTAATTAACAGTTTTAGTCTGATTATACCCCTTATGTCACACAGCCGGATTGACCAAGACCCAAACTCAATCTTTTTGCAGCATGGGGTCTAACTCTGAAGTCCGTCTGAGGCTATTCAGCCTAACTTCACCCAAGATCTTGACGAAAATGACAAAACAACACTCCAACGGTTACTGGAAAAGTCTAACTCGATTATTAGACGGAAGATTGGTTCCACTGAGCTACAAGTTCCAAATGGCTTAAATCATAAAATACACCACCTATTTATAGGTGTCTAGCTAGGGTTTTTATTTTTATTTTTTTGAAGGTTGTGTTTCATTGATTTTAAAGTTTTTACAGAAAAAATGAACCCCTTAGGGTTAATACAAAAAGCAACTCAAGGTGCACTCTCAACAAGAAGATGTTGAGAGTGCACCACTTGTTTGGCAAGAGAATCGGCACGGCCGTTAGCACTCCTTAATACATGGGACCAAGAAGATACAAAAGAAGTCAAGGTAGAGAGCACAATAAAGGGACACCAGAATATCCACAGTGGTTTAGACTCTCCAGCACCCCATGAAATAATCACTATTGAGTCCCCTTCTACATGCTGGTTACTAGGAAGATCTTGACTAGCAAAACATTTTAGACCCTGTAAGAGGCTGAGTACTTCATCAATACTGGAATCCTAAATACCAATTGGGCCAGAATATGTGAGTACAACCACTCCTCTAGAATCTCTAATTAGGCCCCCAATACCAGCAGGACCTGGATTGCCTAGGGAAGAGACATCAAAATTTAAGTAATAAAAGGAATCAGGTGGACGAAGCCACTGTTGGATTGCTGGTCTGACTGGTCTTGCATCACGAGCATGTTCAACCCATAATCTCCATATATCCCTTGCTTCCACGCCTTGGAAGCACTTTTGCACCTTGAGTCATCCTATAATTGAGTGTAGTATGGAGAAAGCAACAGTGCTCCAAGGCTTTCCTTGTCCTTGAAATATTCTTCGATTCCTTTCCTTCCAAAGGAGCCATGGAATGAACCCAACACAACACTGGAATATAATCCTCTCCTTCGTCCCCAAGCCCAATGAGTGTACAAGTGAGGTAATAGTAATCAAATCTTGTGGCATAACAAAATCAATCCCAAATAGGCTGAGAAGAGAAAACCAAACATTCCAACTGAATGAACAGTGGATTAATACATGATTTATTGATTCAGGCTCAACTTGACACAAAGGAGAAAGTGTAGAGTCGATTTGCATTGCCCTTCTTTGGAGAAGATTTCTCGTGGCCAATCTTCCCCTCATTCCATACCACCCAAAAAAGTGTTGTTTTCTTGGACAAGAAAGTGACCAATGCCACCCAGTTTAAATCTCTGAGTTGCCTAGTTGCAGCAATATAAACAATAGTACAATTCTGATTTCTTGCCAAAAGAAATAACCTAGGGAATCTTGAGGCCAAAGGGTTGTACCCTAGCCACAAGTCAGTCCAAAAGTGCACTTTATTGCCTTTTCCAGGATGAAATATGTTGGTGAACTGAAGGCAATAGTTTGATAATTCTTCTCCAATTGGGAGATAAACCCCTCGCACCAGTACCATCAACTCACCAATGTGGATCTCCTCTCACAAACTTGCCACTAACAATCCGCTTCCAAGCAAAATCACCTTATGAGTTAAATTTCCATAACCATTTACATAGAAGACCAGAATTGATATGTTTGATCTTCCTGATCCCTAGACCGCCTTTTTTTCTTTTCTTGACAAACACCCTCCCAATTGATCAAGTGCATCTTAGATTTCTCAGATGCACCGGACCATAAAAAGTTTCTCATGATCTTCTCAATAATAGTTGCCATTGAAATCAGACAATGAAGAAAAGACAAGAAGTAGATGGGTATCCCAATGAGACATACCTTAATAAATGTGACATGCCCAGCCTTGGATAAAAATCTGCCTTGCCATGTACTAAGTCTGTTATGAAGTTTCTTGATAATTGGGTCCCATAATTTCTTTGGGGATTTACTAATAAACAGAGGAAGCCCTAAATATGTGGAGGGGAGGTTTCCAATTCTACACCCAGCATGAATGCCATTTCATTAATATCAATGTCATTAACATGAAAACCAGTTAAAGACAACTTTGCCCAGTTTATTTTGAGACCCAAAGTCATCTCAGAAATAATCAATATGTATTTGATGTTTTCCAACTGCTCTTTAGTGCTCTTGCAAAAAATAATTGTATCATCGGCAAATTGAACCAAAGGGATGTTTAACCCCTCATTGTTAAACACTGCATCAATCCAACCATCTATATTGAAGAGCATGGACGATAAAGGATCTCCCTACCTGAGACCTCTGCTCGATTTAATATATCCATGAGACCCTCCATTTATAAGGATAGAATACTTGACTGAAGAAATACAGGACATAATCCACTTCCCCCACTTCTTGCCAAATCCCCATTGTTGCGTCATATGTCTAATGTATCCCTAAGACACTCTATTGAAAGCCTTCTCAAAATCAAGCTTGAGGACAATATGTGGTTCACTGCTCTGATAACATAGGTAGAATTTAATGTGTGCCCATTGTTGCATCCGTGATTTTTCTTCCCTTAATGAAAGCATGCTGCTCAGGGCTGATTATGTGATTCATGACCTTTTGGATTCTGCTAGCAAGAACACGTGCTATCACCTTGTATGTGCGACTAGCAAGACTAATAGGTCTGAAATATGTGATTCTTTCTACATAACTCTTCTTGGGAAGTAGAGCAACAAAGGTGGCTCCCACAACATTACTAGTGAGCCCAAATTGATGGAAATGGTGAAGTAATTGAATAACCTCCTCCATGATAATGTCCCAGCATGAATGAAAAAATTTGCCGTTATAACCATCTAGCCCTGGTGCTTTGTTATGCGACTTGAGTAGACTGACTGCATCAATTTCTTCAATAGTGAAGGGAATCTCAAGTTGGTCGGCACACTCTTGTTGTCTAGCTAGTGTATAAAAATACATAAAAATTCCTAACAAGAAAAGGATCTAATATAAAGATATCTTAACCACCTACCTCCCATTTGAATTTAAAAAATCCATTAAAAATCAAATGGTTGTTCATCCTTTGGTCAGGTTTGGCACAGTCCATTTATCCTCCGATCCATTCCCCCCCCCCCCCCACTTCGAGGTTGCTTCAAGTTGCTTCGAGTTGGATGATAACCCAAACTATAAGGCACACCTTTTGAAATGTACGATTGCGGTTGGGTCCTCCCATTGCCCTTCACTTTGTCACTCCCCTAACACCTTAGGAACAATACGCGTGTTAAATCGTTCAACAGACCCATCTGTATTAAACTTCACCTTTTAAACATTTTTTGAACAAGTAAGCTTTAGTTCTTCAGGTATATAATGAAGTCCCATATCCCATTTGTCTCTAAAACCTGCAATTCCTTCTCCATAGCCTCCACCCACTCCTTATAAACACAAGCCTATCTGTTAGTTTTTGGTTCTTGAACTTTAGATATTGTAACAATAAAATTCATATATGCATCTGAAAATGATTCTTAGGAATATATGGATAAGAAAGAGGTGTATATGATGTGAAAGAAGTTGTTTTAGAGTGTGTAAGAGATGTTGAACAACCTTCAACAATGTGAGCTGTAGAAGGAATAGGGGAAAGGAAAAATTGATACAGTTGCTTAGCCATGCTGGTTTAGACTTACAACCATCACTTTTTCCTTAAGGGTTGTAATGAAGGGTCATTTTCAAAGGAGGTTTTGGCACCATTTTGTGTATTGCAGTGGAGGGTGAATTATAGACCAGAGGATCATGACCAACATGTAAAGAAACTTTGACGATTTTTAATGTGTAGGACCAAGAGATAAAGAATTAATATTTGCAGAATAAGGACCATAAAATATTGGAGTATTACCAGAAACAATAGGAAAAGAGGTAGGCGTGGACAAGTTATTATCATCAACTACATTTTGTCAACAGAAATAGGTTATGTGGAACTGCACATGAAAAATTAGTTTCATGAAAATGAACCTCTCTAGAGGTTAAAAAAAAAATGTGATCTAAATAAAAAACTATGTAGTTTTTTTTTTTGCCTGACTCAAAACCAAGAAATATTTACTTAAAACCACGTTGGTCAAATTTATCTTTTTTCTGGTAATGAACAACCATAAGTTCTAAGGATATTATAATCTAAATTCTTTTTATAAAGAAGCTCATAAGGTGTCTTCCACTGCAATACAAAAATTGGTAACCCATTTGAAATTAATGTAGCCAGTAAAAGTGCATTTTTCCAAAAATTTAGATGTATGAGCTTTAATTGAATGGGTTCTAGCTAATTGAAGTAGGTGTTTGTGCTTGTGCTCACAACTCCATTTTGTTATGGATTATATATACAAGTCCTTTGTTGAATTATGCCTTTGGCGTTAAGGTATTCTTGAAAATTAGAACTCAAAAATTCAAACCCTTGTCTGACCGAATGACTTTGACAACTTTAGAAAATAGTGTTTGAATTATGGCTAAAAAGGAATCAAGGTAGAAGAAGTATGGGACTGGGAGGACAAATGAAATGTCCAAATTGGTGTACTACAGTATGCATAAACTGTGCGCCAGTGATAGATATATGGCCCCATAGATCAACATGAATCAAATAAAAGGAACTAGTGGAACGAGTAAGACTGGTTGGAAAAGAAAATTTTTTTTGTTTAGACAATGGACATATCGAGCATGAAGAAATGTAATGAGAATCAACACTATCAATGAAAGACAATGTTTGAGCAAAGAATAAGAAACATTGCCCAAACACTTATGCCAAAGAAACAAATGAGATACTGAAGTATAAGTTTTGTAATAAGGTTCAGTACAGGTAAAGAATAATGGTTGTACATGAGAAGAACAAACAATAACAAATTTTTGAACAAGCTTAGTTCTAAAGCTATTTTTGAAAGATTTTCTATACACTCAAAGAAAATCTATATATTAAAATGTAATGCAGAAAATTTAATTCTGAATCTGGTTCCATCCATTCAATAAAAATTCCTCAAGTTGTGTTTTTCTCTTCCTAAACCCGTTAGCGACTTCTTGATGGAGAGGAACGATACGTTCATGTCGAGATGGAGAGAGGACTAACTTAAATAGGAGCTTAAAACCCTAATTGCCACTTTCTATCAAAGTGGGTTTTCTAAAGCCAAAAGGATTTGTGGGGCCCAGTATTAGTATAGGGTGTGTGAGACACTTGTGGAATAAAATATACTAACATTCTCACACTTGGCCCATGTGTTACTATCAACATTATGCGCATAGATAATGCCAAATCTTTAGTTGCATTGTTTTATCATAAAATCTTTATTAAGCAAAAAAAAAATTATACAAATCATTGCAGTTCCACATCATTAATTACGATATAGTTCCTTCCATGTAATACAATACTAGTTTTATACTTAACATAATCTATAATAGGAAATAAACCATAATGGTTCAACAATAATATCTTATATAAAGACAAGTCCTGTTGTCAATCACATCATCATTAATGTATATACCATATGATAAATAAGAATCAGAAACAATACTAAAAAGAGCTCACAGTGTCATATACATAAAGAGTCAAATCTCAGATTTAGTAATACCTATTCTTTCAACATGTTCACAGAAATCTGTTGGGTTTAATCCTTTTGTTAAAGGAATAACGATCATAAGGTTAGTGCAGATGTACTCAATTGACAGTCTCTATTTCTAAACTTCTTCTTTAACGACAAGGTATTTCAATTCCATATATATAGCACCTTTGGAATACTTGTCATTTTTTAAGAGGAAGATTGTTGTGACATTGTCACAATAAATTTCAGCAGCTTGGTAATATTGTCAACAATTTCAAGCCTTGAAATAAAGCTTTGCAGCCATAAACAATGAATAATGGCCTCAATAAATGCCAAAAACTCAGCTTCCATAGTGCCAGTAGCAATGATAGACTATTTAGCACTCTTCCATGAGATGGTTCCTCCTGCCATCATGAACAAATAACAAAATGTTGATTTACTGGTGTCCACACATCCTGCATAATCTGAGTCTAAGGTTTTAATCACTTCGAGATGATCAGATCTCCTGTCAGTGAGCATACGGTCCTTTGTTCCTTGGCGGTATCTCAGTACTTTATTTGCCGCTTTCCAATGTTCCTTTCTGAGGTTGTTTTGAAATTAGCCCAACAGTCCCACAACAAAACTAATGTCTGGCCTTGTACAAGTCTGAGCATGCATCAAGATTTCCACAACAGATGCATAAGGAATGTTTTGCATTTGTGAATGTTCCAATTCATTCTTTGGGCACATCATAAGGCTAAGCTTTTCTCCTTTCTGAATTGGAACAAGTACAAAGCATTTTTCCATTCCGAATTTCTCTAGAACTTTATTAATATATGCTTTTCGAGACAACCTTAATAATATTTGTGATCTCTTACGAAATATTTCAATTCCAATCACATAGGATGCCTCATCTTTATCTTTCATTTAAAAGTTCTTACAGAGAAATTCTTTGGTCTCATGAAGCAAACCAAAATCATAAGCAACAAGAATCTGATCATCATACAAAATTAGAAAAATAATTTTGCTCCCACAAAACGATGTTTTCTTTAAATCCAAAGGAAGTGATGGTATCATTAAACTTAATATACCACTGTCGAGGGGTTGCTTAAGTCCATATATTGATTTCTTAATTTGCACACTAGGTGTTCCTTTCCTTCTACCGAAAAGCCTTCTGGTTGAGCCATGTAAACATCTTCCTCTAAATTCCCATTCAAAAAGGCAGTTTTCACATCTATTTGGTATAATTCTAAAGTACAATGCGCTACCAAAGTCATAATAATTCTAAAGGAGTCTTTTTTAGAGACAGGTGAAAAGATCTCTTTATAGTCAACACCGTCATTCTGGCTAAAACCTTTGGCAACAAGTCTGGCCTTGTATCGTTCGATGTTGCCACATGAGTCGTGTTTGGTCTTATAGACCGATTTACACTCAATACTTTTACATCCTTCAAGCAATTCAACAAGGTCCCAAACATCATTGTGTTCCATTGATTTCAGCTCTTTTTTCTTTTCACCAAACTATTTAGTAGAATTAACACAGTGCATGGCTTGTGAAAACAAAACTGGATCCTCATCATTTCCGAAATCAAAATCAGACTCTTGCAAGTAGACCACAATCATCATAAATAACAGATCTTCTCTGTCTTTGAGATCTTCTTAAAGCTACTACCTATGGTTCTACCGCTATATGTTCATGATCGACGACTTCATTAAGGGGTACTTGATCAATAATTTGCTGCTCTTATAAATTGTCAATACGTTCAACAAATGCAGGAACAACAACATTAGAAGGAAATACATGCAAAGGAACATACACTCTAATTTCTTGAATATCCACTTTTCGTGGTTCTGTACTCCCACTACTTTTGCCATTCTCAATGATCCTAGCATTTCCAGCTTCAACAATTCTGGTACTATGGTTAGGAGGGTAACATCTATACCCTTTAGAATTTTCTGGTTAACAAATCAAAAAACCACTGGTTGTTCTTGAATCCAATTTATTTTCATGTGGATTATAAATTTTTAATTCCGCCTCACATCCCGAAACATGGAGGTGTCTTAAACCGGTTTCCTTCCCGTCCACAATTCAAAAGGAGTCTTTAGGACCGCCTTACTAGAAACCTGGTTTAACAAATAGGCAGCAATATTTAATGATTCCAATCCACACAGATAAGGGTAGAGAGGAGTTAACATACTCCTAACCATATCCATTAAAGTATGGTTACGCCTTTTTGCAACACCATTCTGCTTTGGTGGGCCCGACATTGTGTATTGAGTATGTATGCCTCGTTCTTCAAGGAATTTAGCGAATGGATCGGGGCATTATCTAATCTCATTAGTTTTGCCATAATATTCAACACCTCTATCAGATCTAATGATTTTCACTTCTCTATCCAGTTGCCTTTCTACCTCATTAATAAATATCTCTAGGGCATTCACTATCTGAGACTTTTCATGCTACAAATAGATGTAACCATAACGTGAAAAAATCATCAGTACAGGTGAAGAAATATTTTTCTCCACCAAAAGATAGAACATAAAAAAGCCCTCATATATCAGTGTGTTCTCAAGAAGTTGTGTGCTTCTTGTGGCTCCATTTTAATTTGTGTGTCTTATTTATTTTACCTTAATACAATCCACACAAATATCAAGATTAGTAAAATCCAAATTTGGAAGGATATCATTCCTTACTAATCTCTCAATTCATGCTTTGGAGATGTGACCCGAACGCTTTTGCCACCAGTAAGCAGAACTTTCATTTACTAAACTACTTTTAGTACCAACGTTACGAAGCAAGGTCAACAAAGATTTGGCGATATGACAATCAAGCTTCAACTTATATAGACCATTAAAAAGAAATCGAGAACCAATAATGGCATTGTCTTGAAACAAACTAAAAATCCAATCCTAAAATTGAAAGTATATCTCATGGAATCAAGTTTGGATAATGAAATCAAATTACAAGAAACTAAAGGAACATAAAGAGTCACAAAAAGGTCTAAATGATGTCCGGTATATAAAATCAAAGGATAGGTTCTGACGCCCTGAACTGGAGCTTCGTTCCGATTTCCCATAAGAATAAACTTTTCACTTGGATTTAAGGTTCGGATCGTAAGGAATCCCTACATCGTATTAGAACCATTTGTACAACCGGAGTCAACCCACCATATATTATATGGAATTTCAACAAAGTTTGATTCGAAACATACTTAGGCACATGGCTTAGCTTTCTTTCCGAACCAAGTTTTACTCTTTAGACATTCTTTTGCAAAGAGTCCAAGTTTATTGCAGAAACAATACTTTTCTTATGTAATGTTTTTTGAGTGGACATGGTTAGGTTGTACTTTATGCTTTAATGATTCTTTCTTGCCCTTGTGGCAACCTTTCCTTTGAGGCTTGCTTTTATTAGCTCCCTTAGGACTCGTGAGGTTAATCGAGTGAATTCCATGTTTCTTGAGTCTTGCCTCTTCCAGAATGAGCATGGCACGAGATTCATTAACACTCCATTTATCTTTGATAGCGTTATAATTTATGTAAAAAGGGCCATGCTCAGGAGCCAAAGAGTTGATAATAAGTTGCACAATGAAACTTTCACTCACTTCCATCCCCATGGTCCTTAAATTTGTTGTTATATCAATCATCTCAGTGACATGCTAATGCATGCTGTGTGTGCTATCAAACTTACATGCGGTTAATGTACACATTAATGCCCCGACGTGGGACATATCAACCAATTCAGACTAAGAGTACTCTTTCACAAATTTCAGATATTCCTTAGCACTATCCGTAGTTGGATTTGCGGACTTGATATTGCTCGCAACTGTCATTCGTAAATACATAAAGTTTAATCTGTTTGATCTCTCCCAAACTTTATAAACAGATCTTTGTTGTGTGCTTCTTTGATCAGTCATAGCAGCTGGGCTTTCAGTCAATAGCAGCTGGGCTTTCAGTCAATAGCAGCTGGGCAATACAACAATACACTATTAGACACATAATTGAGGCGTTACATGAAATAAACAAAATTAGTAATTAAAGACACCCTAATTAGACATGCCTGCTATCTTTAAATATACTAGAAATTTCTAATTGAAGGTACTAATTACTCACAATCATATCATAAACTATAAATAATAGTTAATCAACCTTTGGGCGATCCTTAAAAAATTATGAGTAATTGAAATTGCATGCATTTTTTATGTAGTATAAAACTTTCTAATTCGGCCACATTGGTGACTAATGAATTATAGGATTTATATCAATTTCATGTAAAAATTGCAATCAGTCAATAACCCATGGGCCATTTACAGTTTAATCATTGAACTAACCGTGAAGTGAATAAGTGTCTAACTAATATTTGGGTCGACTCGTCCTTTACGACTGCCCGTTTTCAATTCTATGTTACTCAACAATTAAAAATGCCAAAATTTCAATTTGAAATCTTAATGGTTCAATAAACATTCATGCACGCAATAAAAATTAGCAATCCATAACATGCATCAAATATTGTAATCCAAAATAATCCGAATTCATTGGACCAAACACATCAATTAGACCATTATCATCAATAGTAGATTTAGACAAGTATGAAAAATTATGAAATATTTATCATAAAATAGTAACAATTTATTGTTCATATGGTCCAAATTTCATTGAAAACAAATATTCATAAGGTTGTAAACCGGGTTCTTAAATGAAAATCCCGTAATTTATTGAACCATTGTCGAATCTTGCAGACCAGTTTGGTTCATATCTTAATTCGAAATTAAATGTTGTTGAACCAGACCACTTGTTGGTCCGGTTTAAATCCTAATTTCACTAAACCAACCTGGTCTGGTTCGTAAGGTCGGGACCGGACCGTGGGAGGTTATCCCTAACCTCACGTCGTCATATGCAAAATTAGGGTTTCTCTACTCTGGCGTTCCGGCCATTGTTACGCAGGAGACTGGCACGTATCAGTTTGCCAGAGACCGACACGGATCAGTTCGCCCAACACTGGCGAACCTTCCGGCAGCTAAGCTGACCCAAATTGCGACTTAAAAGTCGCAGGAAAATCAAAAGGAAAGGGGGCTTCGCGACTCCCTATTTTCGGCTTCAAAACTGGCTTTACAGTGATCCCAGCAGCCAGCGGCGGCGACGAAACAATAGTTGCCGGATTGCAACGAAATGTTGTTGAAAAAACGATTGAAAAGGTTGAAAAATAGAATACGTATATTCATCGAAAAATAAAATATGTACATTCATTGAACAATAGAATATGTACGTTTGTTGAACAATAGAATACGTACGTTCATTGATCACAGGAAAAATTAAAACTCAGGCGCTGATACCATTGAAAGATTTTCTATATACTTAAAGAAAATCTAGAAAATCTAAATATTAAAACGGTAATGCACAAAACATTATTGTGTACCAGGTTCGATTGATTTGATAAAAGATTCTCCAAGTTGTATTTCTCTCTTCCTGAACCCATGAGTGACTTCCTAATGGGGAGGAACGTACATGATGTTGGGATGGAGAGAGGACCAACTTAAATAGGAGCTTAAAACCCTAAGTACTACTTTCCATCATAGTGGGTTTCCTAAAACCAATAGGATTTGTGGGGCCCAGTAATAGTATAGGGCACGTGTGACACTTAAGGAATAAAATATTTCAACAATTTTGTTTAGGTACATAGAAGTTTCCTAACAACAATGGTCTTCTTAGCCTTGATATCTTACAATTGACAATGAGTAGGTTGAAAAATAATTTTCAAATGGACTGTTATTAGCCTTGAGACTATACCTTGACAACAATAGACTATTAGTTTCATGGTAAGGTGAATATATGTCCGGGAAAATTTCGTGGTACATAATAATTGAACATGATTCACTCGTGAAAAGTAGTTTCATTAGTCTTTCTCTCAATTGTGTTCTTTAGTTAGATTCACTATGAGTTTATCTCTTTTTAATTATATATTGTATTTGAGTGTTATTGATTTGACATATATGTGAATAGTAGATGTCACCAAGAGAAAGCAAACGTGGCATTGGTTTGGATCATGGTTCTATGATTGATAATAATCGATAAAGACCAAGTGTAAATGGTGTGGGCATATAATGAACAGTGGAGGTGTGACTAGACAAGAGCAACATATGACTAGAGATTTTGGCAATTCTCAAGATCGTATACAATGCCCAAAAGAAGTGAAAATGGTTATGAGGGAACATTTACTAAAAAGAAAGGCAAAAGGAAGATTAAAAGAAATGAAGAAAATGTTCTTTCACATTTGAAACAAACTGATGGAGAGTAGTAAACATTGTACTCAAGAATCTCTTGTCCATAAGAGAAAGGCATTGATAACGACCTCATTGAAAGATTTGTACTTTTTTTATATCTTAAGTTGCAAAACAAAGAAGGCTGACCCAGAGTTTAGGAAGATGCATATCAAAGTTTTTTTCTTTATAACCATATTCCAGCAAATGCAGCTAACACCCCATATTACAAAACTATGGTTTCTTAAATTCAAAAGTTGATAAAGGAGTTAGGCTACCAACTACAAAAGATTTTTCTGGGGTATATCTAAATGCTGAAATGGAAGAGCTACAGGATTATACCAAAGATTTAAAACAATAGTGGGATACATATGAGAGTTACTCTTATGTGTGATGGTTGGACATGTCCGATGAGGTTAAGTATTATAAATTTTCATGGTGTTTTGTTTTGGAAAACAATTATTCATGTGTCAATTGATGCATCAAATTTTATTAAGGAGCACTAATACTTATATAAGTTGATGGATAAAATATTATATTGAATAGGAGGATTGTACATAATTCATATTGTGACACATTATGATTCCGCATTCAAAAAACAACAAAGCTTCTAATGGAGAAAAGAAAACCACTGTATTGGACTCCATGTGCAGCTCAATGCATAAACCTAATGTTCAAAGAGATGAGAAGGAAAAAACCGTGCAAAGTGTGATGGAGAAAGCCAAAATTATTACAAACTATATCTATAACCATAATTAGGTATTAACTTTAATGATAGAACATACATGAGGTGAGTTGGTTCATCCTAGAATTACACAATTTACTACTAATTGGATAGTATTGTCTAGTTTTATAAGCATAAAGAAGGGTTTAAATCAATGTTTACTTCCGAAAATGGAGTTGGTTTGTATTAATCAGTTTTGAGATAGTGTTTTTGAAGTAGTAAAAGTTTTAAAGCCAATTGGCAAAATTTTCAAAATAGTTGATGGAGACAAGATGCCTATAATGGTTATATTTATGAGGCGATCAGATTAACTAAGTTAGCAGCTCAAGAAGCTTCTACAAGATCATACACAATATTGCAATATTATTGACGATAGGTGGAATCGTCAACTCCTCCATGACTTATACGCAACAGGTTCATTATTTTATTTGATGTATTTTGAAAAGATATGATTTTATAGATTGATTATTTATTCTATATTTAATAATATTGTTGCCCATTATTAGAACTTGAAGTACCAATATACTTAAAGAATTCATACTAAAGAAGAGTTATTGCGAAGCTTGCCGAAGGTTTTGAAAGATTAGAGTCAAATCAAGAAAACGTATTGAGGGCTATATTAGAGGTAACTCATTATAGAATTATTTTTATTTTTTGAAATAATTATATAAATTATTATGATTACAGTGGTTAAAGAACTATGTCAAATTTATTTTTCAGGCAAAAAGTTTCAAGAGAAGTAACAATATTTTTTGGCTCTAATGAACCAGTACACGTTCCACATCAACCTTTTAAAGTTTTGGCTTCAAAGAGTAGACAAATGAGTTGAAAACCAAAGTGAAACATTTGAAAAAATATTGAAGGGTTATTCCAAGTGTAATCTTTGAGCATACTACACAAAACTCTGATGTTGGTGATGTTGGTAGCATTTGTCGTGCATTCGAAGGAATATAATTTACAGAAGAACAAAATTTTGACCATGCTACACAAGACTCTGATCATAGTGCAAGACAGGGGCTAAGTGTTAGAACTCTTTGTAAATGGAGTCGGGTTCTTCTCCTACCAGTATCGAATAGAACATGCTGAACAAAATCTTCTTCCTGTAAAACCTTCAATAAGATCATTATGTTCTTCATATTGATAGTATTAATGAATATTAATATTTTTTACATTTTATTAATCTTTCTAAATTATCTATACTAATTAAATGCATTTTTAACTTATCCATGTGTATCCACAATATGTATCCATATCCTTAAGTATTATATATTGAGTGTTTCGGATAAGAGTGGTGATATGAGTATTGCATAGTATTACTGTGAGGGTTTACATCCTAACGTGGCGTCCACGTTGCCGTCTAGGTAAGAGATAAATTAGGAGATAAAATCTACACGATTTTATTTTTACGTGGCGTCCACGTTGCCGTCTAGGTAAGATATAAATTAGGAGATAAAATCTTCACGATTTTATTTTTAATAATAAATTATCTTCCTATACTATGGGTAAACCTAAACCTTAAATTTTCTCTTTCCTAGAAGTTGCCACTTCACGATGTAAAACTCCAACATAAAATCACGCAATACTGATATCATTTTTCCTCTGATAATGCAAACCTTGGTTGTAACTAGTGAGATAGTGATGGGTTCTAAACCGTTGCAATTTTTCCTAGTTCACAGGTTATTATGCATGGTAGGTCTAGATTTAGTTGCTATCCCTAAGTCTTGAAGCTCGATAAAATCCGACCTCAACTCAAAGAGTTCGAGAGTCCCCTATGTGACATTGGTGGAGTCACATAGGCAAGCTCCGAGAATATCTCTTGCATATAAAGGTGAATACTAAAAGAGCGGAGAATATAAAACAGTAAGAGCACATGATATGGGGCTTAAAAAGAGACCTAAATCCTAGGACCTGTATTGCATTTTTTAAAAGTGTAATACTAGCTACACTTAGGTATTTATTTTTTATTTTATAAAATCCCAAATTCTAAAAGATAAAACCTAGTCAACTGTTGTTCCGATTGGCTGGTTGCATTATGTACGTCACTATACATAAGTGTAGCTAGAGTAATGTGTAGCTAGCTTTACTCTTTTCAAAAACATATTTATGCTGCGTGCAGTCACTCGTGCCTACCAGGACTGCCACATGCATCGAACGAATTAAAGTACGCAATCCAAGTCCTTAAACTTCCTCTTCGTCCCTTAATTAATTTCGTCTTCCTTGTCTCTGCTGAAAAAAAATTCTCAAATGCTTGGATAAAGGGAATCAATGTATAAATATATAGCTCTTGTAATCAACTAAGCTGCAGGGACAAACAACTTTATCATTACTACGCATCATATGAACTTGAATACCCTTCGGGCACTAAAAAACTAGATGGTAGCTCCACCAAAAGCAGCAGCAGAAACCAGATTATCTAACCCACAAATACAACTCTCCTCAGATCTCCAGCAGCTAACAAGATAACAGGGATAAATATAATGTCATCGCCCAAGATAAACGATTTCAGTGGAATTATATAGCATGTGTGTGTGCAATATTTAAGTATATCTGCATCTACAAGAATCTAATCCATTAGGGTAACATAACCCAATATAGTTTTCCACAAGGAGACATCTGTAAATGGTTTGCCATGAGATTTGATGGATCAGCATCCTCATTAATGAGGCTCTTTTCTTGTTATGTACAAGCTCGTTTTATTATTGTGGTCTCAATCAGGCACTACTAGCTTCACCTGGATGCATGCCCCAGAGAACCACTTTCGTCACCATAGATTTTTGCAAGAGTAGTTTTACTTTTCTCTATAGTAATTCCCATTCCGATTCACAAAATTCCAGACAGGGAGATTCTTTCAAGTCCATGCCCTCGTGAGATGTAGAACATGGGGAAAAGCTTTCACGAACGCTGTCTTCAACACCACTGCCTAGAGTTTGAAACTTTCTATAATTGTGCTTTGTGGCTAGCAGAAGTTTTGACAGAAGAGCGTCCCCGTAGCTTTTTCTGACAAAGGAGAAAATGTTGAAGATAAATTGAGCTGACTGTAAATTTAAACTTCTGGCAGAAAGAGCTGTTACGTGGCTCAAATTACCTTATAGGATTTCCGTGATGCTACACGGTGAGACATAGTAGAATGTTCATTATCAATTTCCTCACTTTTAACATCCAAAAGCTTTCTCCTAGGAACAAATCTTGAAACTTCTCTTGAACTTCTGATACAACATCCATCACATCTGATGCATTGTCCATACCTCCATTACCTGCTTTGCCTGTAACTAAAAACAACCATGTCAGTAAACTAGAGGTAATCACAGTTTCTGTTTTTTTTTCTTGATTATTTTGATAAAAGGTGATCAAAGTTATTATGCAAAAAAGAAACCCTACAAGTCATACTAAATACAAGGCCATCAGTATTTTGAAATATTTCTAATTATTATCCAAGAGGGGCGACATAGGTCAACAAAGATGGGAACCAGTCCTTTACACCAGAATGTTATCTCAAAATAGAATTTTAACCTCAAAACATTCTGGCATGACAGGGCAAACGTTCATTATCAGTGAAGTCACCAACTGGACTAAGGTAAAAGTAAGTACAATGATCAACATGGCCATGTCAAAAGAAGACGAAATGACCAAAAAGCGGCAATTTTATCTACTAGGTTTCAGTAAGGAACTGATAGAGGGACCAACTTGTAAGGAACTGATAGAGGGACCAACTTGTAAGGAACTGATAGAGGGACCAACTTGTAAGGAACTGATAGAGGGACCAACTTGTAAGGAACTGATAGAGGGACCAACTTGTAAGGAACTGAGAGAGGGACCAACTTGTAAGGAACTGAGAGAGGGACCAACTTGTAAGGAACTGAGAGAGGGACCAACTTGTAAGGAACTGAGAGAGGGACCAACTTGTAAGGAACTGAGAGAGGGACCAACTTGTAAGGAACTGAGAGAGGGACCAACTTGTAAGGAACTGAGAGAGGGACCAACTTGTAAGGAACTGATAGAGGGACCAACTTGTAAGGAACTGATAGAGGGACCAACTTGTAAGGAACTGATAGAGGGACCAACTTGTCAGGAACTGATAGAGGGACCAACTTGTAAGGAACTGATAGAGGGACCAACTTGCACCCTTCAAGGCAACATGACCACAAACTAAGGTCCAAGTAGCTGTGAGTATCAGCAGGCAACTTGCACTTACTGAAAACTATGGTAGTTTCCACAAAACATTGTTACTAATGTACGGCCAAGGCTGTCATGAACCTTCCTAGCCTTACATATGGCTATCAAATTTATGCAACAACATGTTGAGGATCATCCTTTGATAGATTTTATTTTTTTGAGGGGGTTGATATCCTTTGATAGATTTTAAAATTTCCATACTACCAATAAAATAGGCATTCAAGTTAAACCAGGAAATTCAATTTAAAATGTATTTTTTATTTTTTTACAATTTACTAAATCCATTTATATATTATGATTCATACGTCACGTGCATGTACATGCATGTACTCTTCCATGCAAATGCTTAATAGGGCTTGATTATGCAAAATAAGTGGGTCTCGCTCAAGCTTTCTTGTAACTCTTGACAAATAGGAACACAACTAAGTCAATTTTCCATACCTTTTGTCAGTACGATAAAGTTTGCAGTTTGAAGATATTTGCACCAAACTTTAGTTACACGCTAGATAGGGATGTAGAAAAACAAAACATTTATTTCAAATAAGCACTTATATGACAGTATAATGTTGCTAAAAGAGCCCAATAAACTTACTATTCTCCGCTTCAGGCTCAGAAATCTCCAAAGCAGGAGATGCCACAACTGAGATTGCTGCTGCCGATGAGTCAGTCCCTACCATTAGGAATAGAATTTATGCTAATTCAATTGCTTCAGAATAGTTGCAAGAACAAAAGAGACGGACGGAGGGTGGAAGAGAGGGCATCTTTGTATCAGGCAATACATACCTGTCACACTACTCGATAATGTGCTATTTAATAGTGTTGGCTTACTGTCAAGATAGAGTATCGAAGCCAATTCTGAATCAGTCAAAAAGGAATCACAACATTTGTCAACAAATGTCGCTTCTTCTGATACATTATGAAAATCATCTTCTTCAAAGCGAGAAGAGACTGATTTATTACACTTTATGTCATACTCATCTCCGCTCGGTTCATTCTCAGATACATCTGTTCTTAATTTTAGACTCAAATCTTCCACAGGAGACACTTTTCCAACCTCCATGGAAACCACATCCAATTCAGCAGGTAGAATAGGATTCTTGTTAAGAACCGATTGTTTCAAACCAACACCAATATCACAGGCAACTGACAGGTCTGTCACGGGCACCTGAATGGACTGAATAGGAGATGACAGAATATCTTTCATTACTTCATTATAAAACTTCTGAACATTCATACTGGCTATTTGTAATTGGGCTTCAACAGAGGTAGCAGGTTCCTGCCAAAGAAGTGCTTTAGTCCATCAATATTATGAAACATAAAAGAAGTACAACTAATAATCTTTTAAGGCAGAAAAGAAGAACCTTAATACTACAGTAATATAGTAAAGGTCAGTACTACAGCTTGGTAGTACCATGCATCCATTTTCAAACCCATTACAAATCAATTTAGTCTACCAGATTAGCCAGTGAAATTCTTTAAAATACTAAATAGCTGGAATTCCTATATCTAAGTAAATTAGACATGAAACCAGTAACAGGTTTCTTTAAATTAAATTTCCATAAATAAGCAGTCAAAAATCATTACTAAAAACTAGAGAACAGATTGCATTGCTCTATAAGGGCACAAGAATCTAAACCGTTAAGGACATCGGATAGGTGAAATTTATGAAATTACACTTCTATATCTTTTTTGGATTTCTTGGACATTTATGGATGGTCAAAATGAGAAATCAAGGCAACTTTTATGCATAATCACCTCGCCACATTTGCACAAACTTGTCATAATAAATCAAGGAACATACAGATTTCTTGAAATACATAATATAAAAAAAAAAAGCAGACCTGTGCCATAATATTGTCCATTTCCTGTAGCATCTCAATGCAAACAGTTTCCAACTTCTGGTATATATTACCAACCCAGCTTATGCCCTGTGATGAAAAGTCCATCTTGAATATACTACACAATCTTTGTTGAACCAGGTTACTTTCTTTCTCTACAGGACTTCTGCCTATACAAAGAGGTCTTTTTGTCAGCTGCTGTTCACTGCAGCTACTTTACATCTGCAAGACCATTATATCGAAGTCCTGTTAAAATACATTTCATGGAAATTATAAAAGAGTCAGTTAAATCCCCCAGATAAGACATAATTTATAGGCCCTTCAAAGAAAAGACAATACATCGCAGAATGTATCTGATAGAGGCAAAAATTATGCATGTGACCTATGTCACAGGGGCAAATATTTGAATATAAAGATGCATAGGAACTTTCAAAATAAAGATGTATAGGCTTCTTCCTTTTAGAAGTACAAACCACAACTTATCCAGATACATATTACCAACATTGCATGCAGTTGCATTATCAAGTATATTGAAACATACGAACTGAAAAAAAAAAAAATTATTCACAACAATAAGATTTTCAATTTTCACTCAAACGATCAAACAAGCTCCAAGTGATACATCATCAAGAAGCATTTGCAGACCGAAAACTAATAATGGCCTCATCACAAAATCATAACACAAAGACAGAAGGAATGAACTAGCGTACCCACAAACCTCAATATCCCAGTAAAAGCAGCACGTTCTCAGCACGATTAAGTTCCCCACAAACAGAATTTGGTTTTAACGATAGCTAGATGCAGCCAAAAAGACATATACTTTACTGTAAGAACAAAACACTAAAGGATGGCACCAGTTTATGAAATATGAAAGTACAGCAGTTGGAGTATATGTCTCCCAAATTATCCACTTTTTCTCAGAACCCGAGCATTAATAGACAAGTAAAATCCCCAGAAAGCGAGAACTTCAAACGAAGACGCATATATCTATTGTAAAAACTCTATTAAATAAGCAAATACGCAGCCCCTAGATATCCACAACGCAAACAACAGAAAAATAAAGTAGTTGATCATCAAAAATGATCCTCTCTAAAACTGTAATAAATAGAGTAAGAAAATATAATCACATCGAAGGAAAGAGGGGGAAAATAAAATTATCCTGGTGCATACCCGTGCACCTCTGCTTCTCCTGATGCTTATCGGAAGCGGGCATCATCCAAGAAAAGAAAAAACAATCAGGGTGTCCCAGGACTAGGAGAAAAGCGAAAACAGAACTGAGAAAGTAAAAAGGTAACTTTGGGGGCGTGGGAGAAGGACAGAGCTTGAAGGAGGGGCGGTAGAGAGAACCGAAAAGTACGAGAAAAGGGAGAAAGGAGAGCCGAGAAGGAAAAGAAACTTCTTGCTATCAGAAAATTGATAAGAAAGAAAGATGCCGTGCGACTTCTTCGAGATTAGGATACATGACTTAATAATGACTAAGAAAGAAAGTACTCTCTAGTGGATTGGTGTATTATCAATTATGGACAGTTTTGCAATTTTGCACAAAAAAGCAGCCGGGAAGGCCGGGACCCACAGAGCGGAGCGAATGGGTGGCCGGTACGACCATACGAGCAGCCCTTCTAGTTTCCCTCCTTGCCGCTGACCCGGTTGTTTACATATATTTTTCACAGTAAATACTGACATAATAATGATATATGCATGACCATTTAACGGATTAACTTAACCCGATTGAGCCATTTTAACAGACAATGAGGAGTCCTTTACCTACTTAGGTCCAAGGTTATTCCCAAAATAACTAACAAAGTCATAAAACATATAATGGGACTAATATTTAACACTAACCGGAAAGAAACCGTAAACTAAGAAGTACTTAACTAATGAGTTTCTTATTAATTCCTTGCTTCCTTAATCCAGATTCCTAATTCTACTTGAGATTTGGAATGGAGCGTAATCTTCTTGTACAACGGTTAATTCTACTAAACACAAACAAAAAACCTCTTTAAACAATGAGGGTTGGTAATTTGTAGTTTGCACTAAATATGAGACCTGCCTATATCTATAAAAGAATTAAATAACAGTTTTACACCTTACAAATATAAAATCCCTTTCCAATTTTTTGAAAAATTTAAAAATCCATTGACCAACATTTATTTCAATTAAATCTATTATAACATAGAATATATATATTCTAATCAACCAGTCATTAAAAAATTTCCGTAACTTCTATAACAAAATTACTATGCTCCAAAAATATCATACACTCTTTTACACAAAAGATTTAAAATCATTTCATAAAGTGAGAGTTTAGAAAGTAACTGCAAAAACCAAAGATCATGTAAAATAGAAAGCCTTAGCTGCTCAATCCACTCACCTAACCTAACTTATGCTTTAATATTTTATACTCAAGGTAACAATTATCTTTTTATAAATTTTGGTTTTTCCATTATCTTGAAAGCGGTGTGATGTGTCCCACCCCAGACCGCAGCAACACACCCAAGTCGACTTAAGCCCATATTCGACGGTTGTGATGGCTTCAAGCCCTAACACTTGCGGTTCTAACGGACTTCCATCAACCAACCCAAGATCATTCGAAGGTTGGGGAATAGGGACACTCATTATCCCCTCATAGTCGAATCAGATGAGCATAGTAATGGTGATAACATAGGATAAATCGAAACAAAGAGTCTCAAAGAGTAGACAAACCAAAGTAGGAAAAAGAATTACCTTGTCTTCAACAAGAACAAATATACAAGAGCTGCATTGCTCCCCCAAAGGGGGTAATAACTTTTTTAACTCCCCTTGACCGATTAGTAGAACTGACGATACCTTATAACATCAACCTCTTTATACATTTATAAACAAAATATCCTTTAAAAACCCTAGGGCCAAGACTCCCTTTCCTAAACAAACTAGGAGCCCTGCTTCTGGAGTCCAATCATCTTTGGGATTCCTTTGAGGTTTGTCGCCATCTTGTCCCATATAGGAGTCATGTTTGAACCAGGGTTGTGCACCTCCAAGGACCACGAGCATCAGCTTCCATACGTATGACTTACTCTGTGTGAGGTAGAGCTGCGGGCATCCGATCTTCTTGGTGTATTGTGTGTTAGGATGAGACGCAAGGTCCTCAAAAGTCGAGAGGGTTCATCTGGCTCGATGTTGTAGGCGACTCGAGCAATATCTTCTCTCAGGGTGCTGAAATCTGGTAGGCACAGTCTTCTATCAGCATGGATTAAGAATCCACGATTTTTGTCAAAGGAAATGGGTTCTTTGTGCCTTAGTTGTTCTCGAATCCACCTCCGTTTTGGGTCTACCGTGTATCCTGCATATATTCTAATCCTAAGAGGGTATGTGAATCTCATAATTCAAGCTAAGCCGTAATAGTTCCCTCGGGGACTTCTCCTATCATCTAGTTCGTGACGGATTTTAAGGACAGGTTTCGACTGCCCCTGGAGTTGTTTGTTAATCTCGACCTCTGATCAAATTCTTCCAAGGTTTCGGATGCCAATCTCAACTGGGTCGGGCTCATCAATGTGACAACAGACGTCTTGTCTCCTTGTTGGCCTTCTTCTAAGGGTAGTCAATTCTGCATAAGGTAACTCCTTTTGAGCTCCTCACTCGATGACTGAGAGACGCATACTCCTAGGTTGCTTTCCTCGTTTAGAGGTGGTGGAGTGCTTTGTTGTTACTCCTCTGTGATGGGGTCTGGTTTCCCTGGCGTGGCCGGTTCCTGCATTGGATCTCATTCTTCTTTCTGATCAGGTGCACCTCAAACCAGCAGTTAGTGACTATAACCCTATGTCATTTCTTTGTGGTTGTCTGGTGACTAGTCTCACGATCACACATTGAGCGTGGGGCTGCCCTCTAGCGAGCCGAAAGGAAACTCCTTCCCATGGTTCCTTGGATGTGTTGTTGTCGGCATTGCCTCGCCCTGAACGGAGGGGGAAGAGATATACAGAACTTTTGGATAAATATTTCTTGAAACTTCCCGATGACGTCATCCATGTCCTCCATTCTCTCTACGCTCTCCAACAACCTTGGAGCATGTCACAAAACTTCTTGTACTACCGACACAGCTTGGCCTCTCCATGCATCGCAAATCCCTTCAGTCCCTTCGAGGATGAAGAATATTCGTTCTGCACTTTCATCTTCAAGCTAGGTAATATTCTCCTTTGTCTCAATAATCTTCTCCTTTGGGTCGGCATTGAAGTTCTTTTTCATCTTGATCCTCTTTTCTTCTCGCCCTCGAACAAACGATTGCACTTTTCTTCTAGTCCTTGTATGCTCTTTTCTTCTTGTCCTTGTATCCTCTTTTCTCTTGTATCAAAGATACCCTTCACATGTGGCAAATTCAGGGATAAATCTAAATTTCGAGCTTCTTCAAAACTGCTCCGATACCAATCTCTCACATCACGGACAACAGTGATGCACCCCGACCGACTTATACCCACTATCCGGCGGTTGTGATGACTCCAAGCCCGAACTCTTGCCATTCTTATAGACTTGAATGAGGCAACCCAAGATCCTTCGAAGGTTGGGGAACAGGAACTGTGACTATCCCATCATTGTCGAATCAAATAAGCATAGTAGCGGTGATAACTTAGGATAAATCAAAATAATGAGTCTCAAAGAGTAGACAAACTAAAGTGGGGAAAAAGAATTACCTTGCCATTAACTAGAACCAATATACAATAGCTACATTGCTCACCCAAAGAGCGGAGTAGCATTTCGTCTTCCCTAGGCCGATCGGTAGAAAGATCCATGCCTTACAACGTAGGCTACTTCTGGTGTCCTTAGAGTTGATGCCGCTATACATATTTATAGATAAACTATCCTACGAAAAACCGTAGGGTCCACAGCCCATTTCCTAAACTAACGAGGTGTCCTGAGAATGGAAAGTGTCATCTTGTAATGGTGGGCTACTTTTGGAATATGGATATCTTTGGGATTCCTTCGTGGTCTGCTGCCCTCTTGCCCCATATAGGAGTCATGTCGGAACCACGACTCTTGCTCTTGGCTTGGCGAGTACTCCACCATCATGAAATTATTGTCACGTGCCAATTAAGCCCTTCCTAGCGTAGAATAGGATGAGTTGGATGCTCGTGGGTGTAAACCATCTAGGGGTGCGCCAACTCAATTGAGAGTCAAGATTGTGCACGTCTAAAGACCATGTGCATCAGTTTTCATACGTGCGACTTACATTGTGCGAGGTAGAGTTACGAACATCCAATCTTCTCAGCATTCTCTGTGCTTGGGCTTCGGACGTTCGTAGTACTTCGGCTTTGTGTGATCTGTAGGTCCTGACACATCCACCAGGTGGGCCATGGGCCTTTTTTGCCAATCCATGTACTTATTGGTCTTGTTGATACATGTGCAATTGCCAAAGTGCATGTGTGGCGGCCTAGCAGAAAGTAGCTGGATCAGGCCACCAACGTATGTGGAGAAAACTTGTACATTTTAACTTTAACACTTAAAATTAATTTTCATCCATATTTTTCTTTTTACTTTTGTTCCATTGTATTTAAGTTAATCTCGACTTTTAAAAAATAAATAAATGTTTGAAAGTGTCCGATATCATTGATTTGTATGATATCTTTTTTATTAAAAAATTTTAAGAATAGTTATATATGTGCCTAGAAATAAATAAATATATACCTTATTTAGTTTGTAATCTGGATCAGATTTTCACTATATAATATGGTAGTACTGAAAATATTTTTCTTCACAAAAACCCTTCCACTACTTGAAACTTGATAACATCTTCATTGCTCTAGCATTGATCCTTGAAGCAGAAATTATAGGAATTTTTGTCTAGTGAGATTGTTTGCATTAGTCCTCCCAATGACACTTCCATACTCTTGTTCGTATCCTTCTTACCCTATCTGCCCAAATAATTTGAGAAATTTTTCTCAATAGGTCAATCTGTAATGGAACCTCAATTGACACTAGTAAATTTATAGACATGGAAAATTGGGTAAATTTGGATAGATTTAATTCATCCAATTATTCAATTATCTAATTTTTATTCAATTTAAAAATTCAAAAATTTTCTTGAAAATTTTGAGATTCTGCAGAAATAATTTATTAAATAAAAATTGGTTAATAGTGAATAAAATTATCATAAATATTTAAAATAAATATTTTCAAGACTCAAAACTTGAAGTAATAAAGAAACATTTAATAATCCCCTAAGATGCAAAAAACACAAAAAAAGAAATAAACTTTCTTAAAAGGCCTTATCTTCACTATATTTTCTATCCACATCCTCTAACAAATATAAGATTCTCGTGAATATACTAATAAGTTATATTTTAAAATTTTTGATATTTAAAAATTTTAAATTTATTTTGTCAAAGAGAAGTGATAAGGTGCTCATTTAGCTTGTATCTGAATTTGCTAACTATGAGTTTAACAAAAATTAAATATTAATACTTTACCAATATGACAAATACACTGAGAAGTAAAAAGAAAACTGAAAACAACATATATAGCAGTGTCTTAAAAACCGAACTGGTGGAGCTTCCGATTCTGGTTCAACTCGTTCAATCGGTTCAACCGGGTTCAACCAGAGGTTCAACCGGTATGAGTTGTATCTCATTTAAAAAAAATTCATAATAAGATTTCTTTTTACAAAAAGCAAGTTTAAAAATATAAAAACTATTAAAAATGCTAAAAAGGGTAACTATACCGGTTCAACCGGTCCGGTCCGATTCACGGTTCAGTGGTTGAAACGCTAAAACCAGCCAGTCAACCGGGTTTTGACCATTTCCAGGTTTTTGAGCAAACCAAACCGCTCAAATCCCCGGTTCCTGTTGAACCCGGTTGAACCAGCCAGGTCGGTACGGTTTTTAAAACACAAATATATATAAACAAATATATATATATAATATAAAAATAAGTCACTTGTGGTAATGCTGGTCAATTATTTTAAACCAAATTAAAATAGTAAAAATAAAGGACAATGATCTATACCGTAAGTATATTGAATAGAAGTACAAGTTTTTTAGGGAAAAAAGAATAAAATTAATGTATGAAGTACTTTCCAATCTCGATTCAAGATTAACAAGGCAGCTACAAGGTCCTAGCTAATATTTAACAATCAAATTCAAATCTAAACTGCAAAGTACTACTTATAGGTTTGGAGAAAGAACTCAAAATAACAAATGTGGAGATTCTTCTCCTCATGAAATTATGTTATTATAACTAAATTTAAGTGAAAATAGAAGAAAAAAATGATCTATGAAAAAAAATGAAATGGGGTTATGGGAGTGAATTGTTAAACAACACTTTTCCTTTGGTTAAATTTTCAAGACAAGCTTGTATACCTGTTGGCAAACATGCCCACGACTTCTATTTCTGGTTTTCCAGTGAAATGATACCTTTCTGGAATGTTAAAAGAGTTATTTTCCGCAATGGCACCATCGATGGAAGAGATATAATCAGCCACATCGATGTGAAATTTGATAGAATATTGTCAATCGGCATTTTAATGTATGTTCCATAAATAGCAGCTTAGCTTCCATTAATGTTACATAATAATTTCTATAACATACCACAAGAGACACCTTCATACACCATGGAGGCTTGCACCTTTAAGGCGCCAGATTGCATTTCAACCCAAAAATGCATTCTGTTTTATTAATAGTAATCGATGGTAACTTCATATTTACACCTTGAAATAATTTATTTAAAAAACGAGTTTAAAAGCTTAACTAATCATCAATCTATTCTCCTCAAGCAAAGATTTGTTGGAAGATCCTCAATCATGAGACCTGCCATATATCTACTTATGTATACCTCAACCTGTACAAAACATGTATTCTTCCGTTCTCTAAACTTGTGTCTCTCTCTTTGTTAAAACTCTTTATTGGTTTAGAATTACCTAAACCAGATGTATCGTTGTAACTATATATACTTCTATTCATAGAGAAGTTACATCAGAAAATACACGTTTACATGGTATCAGGCTGGCCCTAGTTTCAAATCTAGGTCATCTTTTTCCTTGTGCCTACATTTTCCTTGAAGTTCTGATCCACCGGCCAACTCTTCTCCTCACTCTTCTACTATAGTTTTCCCCTCATCCTTCCCTGTTTCTCACTCTCAAGGTCGCACATTTGACCTCCGAAGTGCACTAGGCCAGTATCACATAAATGTTTCGAACATCTCTCGACACGTGTCGATAAAACTCAACAGACAGAATTATCTCCTCTTGCGCCACCAGATGATGTCTGTCTTGCACAGCCAACAAGTCATGAGTTTCGTGTATGGCTCGATCGTAGCACCTCCACAGTTCATTCAATCTGGAACATTTGAAGAAGTGGTTCCCAATCCCACATATTCCCCATGATTTATTCTCGATCAGACCATTCAAAGCTGGATTGTCTCAACTCTCTCTGATAGTGTCGTCGGCTACACTCTTGGTATTCCCACGACATGCATAATGTGGCAGAAGTTGAAATCCACTTTCGCCTCTACCAATTAGGCTCGGTTGAACCATCTTCACTTTCAGTTGTCGACTCTAATAAAAAGGTCTCTTTCTATGTTGACTTATCTCAACAAAATCAAGAATATAATGGATGATTTCACTGCATCAGGTCAGCACTAAGATAATTATATTATTAATCCCTATGTTGTTAGTGGTCTCAGACAGGAGTTCAAGTTGTTTGCCCAGATTGTCATTGGTCATGAGGAACCACCCTCGTTTGAGATTCTGCAGAATCTGCTCCTTAAACAAGAGCATTTCTTACAGATGCTCGAGAGCTTTGTCACAATTGACACATCAATGCACCCTTATGTTACTGTTGCTACTCATGGAGGCCGAGATCGTTCTAATGGCCGCGGGCGTGGTAGAAACAATGGAGGCCGAGGTAACCATGGAGGTCGAGGACAAGGTAACGGCCAACATGAAAACTCTGATATTATACTCTCCTGAATGCCAGACATGCCAAATGGTCACTCTGCGGTTTAACGCTGCAATCGCTTTAATCTTATCTTTTAGAGTGTTGTGACCTGACAAATATCTTCGTCTCAGGTTGACAATACGAATGATTCAGCCTGGTATACAGATTCTAGTGCTTCCCACCGTATTGCTTCTAACAACACTCTGCTCACCAACGATATACAGGTTTGGATCTGGTCCACTTTGGCAATGGTACAGGTTTGGCTATCGCCTCTATTGGTTCAAATCGGTTAAACCCATCTTTAACTCTTCATAATGTTCTACGCGTCCCCTCTTCCTTCAAAATCCTTCTCTCTGTTAGTTGTCTCACTTTTGATCACAATTGCAGGTCTAAATTTGATTCTAATGGCTTCGTTGTGCAAGAAACCAATATAGGCAGAAATTTACTTAAGGGCTAGGGTAGGAATTGGCTTTACATCGTGGACTGTGATTCATCTCCATTGTGTTTTCTTTTTGTTGTTTTCCCATTTTCTTGTTGGCACCTAAGATTGGGACACCCTAGTTCTAAAATTCTTCGCAATGTATTTCGAGTTTAAAGATTGAGATTTCCAATAAAAGGCTTCATGTCATGCTTGTCATGGTTTTAAATTAGTTACTTTGCCTTTTTATACTCCTGTGGTCCATGTTCCTTCTTTGTTATATATTGTATGTGACACAGTAGTTCTAAAATTCTGCACAATTGATTTTGAGTTTTAAAGATTGAGATTTCCAACAAAAAGACATCATGTCATGCTTGTGTGGTTTTAAATCAGTTACTTTGCTTTTTCTACTCCTGTGCTCCTTGCTCCTTCTTTGTTACATATTGTATGTGTGGATGTTTGGGGCCTTGCTGATTCAATCCTTTGGCGGTTTTAAATACTATATCTCATTCATAGATCAATATAGTAGATTTACAAGGTGTGTTTTCTGCACATGAAATTTGAAGTTTATGAGGCGTTTATTCAATTAAAAAGTTTGGCTGAAAATTTACTCTCCATGAAAATTAAATATTTTCAGTCTGATAGAGGAACATAATTTGTTAATCATCGCTCTAAGTCTGTTTTTGCCACCTCGGGTATTCGCCACAAGATTCCGTGCCCTTATACTCCTTAGCAACATGGCATGTCTAAGTGCAAGCATAGGCACACAGTTGAAATGGGCATGACTCTGTTTTTGCAAGCCTCTATGCCTAAACTTCATTGAGACTGTGCATTTCGATTGTTGTCTTTATTATCAATCGCCTTCCCACACAACTTTTTTCTTTTAAAAGTCCATGTGTTTCTTTTCCGTCGCCCACCAGATTATTCATTGTTCCGCATTTTTAGTTGCCTATGTTATCTACAATTGCATCTTTATTCTGATCATAAGCTTAATGACCGTTCTATCACTTGTCTATTTCTTGGATATCATCCTAATTATATTGGATAAGTGTTTGGATACTTCTACAGATCGCATATTCATCAGTCGCAACGAAAAGACATTCCCGTTTGCTCGTCCCCCTTGCTGCTCATTCCTCAAACAATATCTTCACCTTCTTCTCCAGTTACCTTACTGCCACTTCCATCTCTACCATGTCGGTGATCGCCCTCACACCTGGTTTCTAGCCTACAACCTCTCCAGTTTGTCCTACCTTATCTATTGATTCAATGAGTTTTCATTGCCACCTGCCATTTCCAGACCTGCCCTCTAGTCCGATTGAACCAACATGTTTTAGCCATGTGTCAAACAGCCAGAGTGGTGAGAGGCAATGCAAGCTGAATTTAATGCATTGTTGACTAATCAAACTTGGACACTTGTTTCTTTGTCACAAGAGACGTGCCATTGGTTGTAAATGGGTGTTTTGCTTCAAGACAAAATCGGATGGCTCTATTGAACATTACAAGGCTCGTTTAGTTGCCAAAGGATTTAATTAGAGAGAGGGCTGATTACTCTGAGACCTTCAATCTGGCGGTCTAACTTGTCATTATTCGGGCAGTTCTGGCACTAGTTGTAAGGAAAAATTTGTTTATCCGTTAATTGGATATAAGTAATGATTTCTTGAATGGCAATTTCTCTGAAGAGTTGTATATGGTTCAGCCTCCTAGCTTTGTTGTTCTGTCACGACCTCATGTAGTTTGTCATTTGCCTAAGTCTGCTTATGGCCTTAAATAGAGCCCACATGCAAGGCATAGTTGTCTTACGAGCTATCTTCTTGAACTTGGTTTTACTCTTTCAAAGTCTGACACTTCTTTGCTCTATAAATGTGGTTTAATTCCACTACATATGTTCTTATCTTTGTATTTGATATTATCGTTATGGGCAGTTCACTTCATGCCATTGATCATATTCTAAAGAAATTACAAACGAAATTCTCTGTTAAGGACCTTGGGGATCAACATTATTTTTTGGGGATTGAGGTTGTGCGTACTAAAGCTGGTATACATCTCTCTTAGTCTAAGTACACCTGAGATTTCTTAACTCGACTTGGACTTGCAGATGTCAAACCACATTACACTCCAGTGCCTGCTGGTTCTAAATTGTCCAAACATGAAGGTTCCCCCCTCTATGATTCCACAGAGTATAGATCTACCGTCGATGCTCTCCAATATTTAACTCTTACAAGAACGAATTTATCGTACATAGTGAATCAAACCTGTTGGTTTCAACAGGTACCTACAGAAATTCATTGGTCTATCTTGAAGCGCATTTTGTGCTATTTAAAAGGTACAATGTAATTTGGTTTTCTGATTCAACTTGCATGTGATTTTGGTCTAGATGTCTTTTGTGATGTGAATTGGGGAGGTTGTCCCGATGATCGTCGATCTGTAACTGGTTTCTGTATTCTGTTTGGTGGATCATTGCTTTCTTGGTCTTCTAAGAAGCAACCTACTATTGCTCACTCTAGTGCGGAGGCAGAATATAGAGCATTGGCCATAGTTGGTGCTGAAACATCTTGGGTGTTACATCTTTTTAAAGAACTCCATATCTTTTTTAAGGATCCACCTATAGTGTGGTCTGACATTCTGTTCGCCACCTAAATTGTAGCTACTCCGGTGTTTCATGGTAGAGTTAAACATGTGGAGCTTGATAATCGGATTTGTTGTGGTTATTTGCAAGTTAAATACATTTCTACTCAGGATCAAGTTGCTAATATATTTATAAAGGGTCTCTTTAGAGGACAGTTTAGTAGATTAATATCTAAGATTCACGTCTCTCCGAAGATGCCAACCTTGCAGGAGAATGTTAGAGAATGTCTTTCTCCTCAAGTCAAAGATCTGTGGGAAGATCCTCAATCAAGAGACCTACCACAAATCAACTTCTGTATAACTCAAATCTCAAAAAGCATGAATTCTTTCATTCTTTAAATTCATGTCTATCTTTATTAAGACTCCTTTTTGGTTTAGAATGACCTAAACCAGATGCATCGTTGTAACTCTATATACTCCTATTCATGGAGAAGTAATACATCAGAAAATACACGTTTACAAACAACTTTTGCATTCCAAAGTACCTGACAGAATAGTATCTAACTTTTAGCTTTAAAACTACTTTTGAGCTGCAAATCTATAAATTGCTCAATTTATTTTACATATGAAGATACAAAATCATTTTGAGTAGTTCAAAATAGTGCAAAAATTGTTTGTAAATGATTTTGAAAAGCATAACTGTCTTAAGCTCCAAAATTGCATACTCAAGCTTTTAGAGAGTGGAATTGGCTACTCTTAAATGACGAATCTTAAGTTTCTAGACCTTTAGATCAATTTTTGAATGGTGTCTATTTCTTGTAACAAAGTTATTCTTCTCAACAACTTCTTGCACAATTCTTTAAGCTCAATGTTTTCACTAGGCAGATTTATCACTTATTTTCTCCAAATTGGCATCGAGCTTATCATTGACCTCAGTTAGTAGTGCTACAAAAAATGCAGATTTCAAATGTTAGGTCAAAATATAAAATTTTGTTATCTTCAAAACAATGGAATCCACTCCTTGGACCGGATTAGCCTAAGTCAACAACTTTAGCATATAGAAGGAATTAAAACAAAACTTTTCCTATGTTTTCGCATTTTAAACTCCCCCACATTTATATGCCCAAATTCTTTCCCCTTATTGACATGCATTAAAAACGTGTATAAAAAACAAAGGTTCCATTGAGCATGCTATGATAGAAGTATATAATACCCCTTTGGTTAAGAGTTATGAAATGTACTTTTCGAATAAAAAATTTGTAGCATATAAGATAAGAGAAAACCAATCATATTGCCATTCATTTCATAAAATTATCCAATAAATGTAAAAAAAATTAGAATGCATAACATAGGAATCCTAAGTGGGCATTCATGTACAAAGATGGGAACCTAAGTCGTGCAATCAAGTTTGAATATTTTCTCTACAGCAACGGTGGAGGTGGTGACTGAAAGATTCTTAAAATCATAGCTAGTTCCCAAGCTGTACTTACGCGAATGCATATTTATTTCTTCAAATCTACTTACCCAAGATTTGCAAGATGAGCATTATTATCCTTGTTTTTTTATTTACTTCTATATTTTCAAGATCTATCTGTTGTTGTGAAAATGAAATATAATGAGAAATTCTGGAGTGTGGGCAGAAGTTGAAAGTTGAATCTAACCTAAAATCAGTTAAAAAAAGATTTTCCTTTCTTTCGATATAAAATATCTAAAAGGTGGCATTGATGGACCCACGCCTAAGAGGTGGCATTGATGGGACCCCATCCTTCGATGGAAGTTATTAACTTGCAATAATGGCAGTTTTGTTTTACTATGTTTTATTTCTCAAAAAAGAAAAAAATGAATCTCTTTGCCATTGGAGTGCATTTTTCTCAATCTAACATATAAGTTGAGAAAACACGTTTTATACTGATGAAAAATCAAAACCTTTTGTTACAATTCAATTCATAACAATTGGAATTTAAGGAGAATTAGGGTTTTAAAAGAGGAAAAGTGGGGAAGAAGCGGAGGAAAGAAGAAGAAGAAGAGGCTACGATTTTGATTTGTAATTCTGGCCTTATCAGTCCATGGGGAGACCTTGTATCTACAATAATGAAAAGATACATAATTTCAAATTAGTCCATTCCAATATGGACTTACAATATAGACCCCAATTAACTAATAAAGAGAAATAAATACCTAATCTAGGAAAACTCACAATAAAGTCCACTAATGATCCATAATGCTAAATAACCATAATATATCCGCAACACCTTTTCTTTTACTCTTTGCAGCTATGTGTAAAAACAACTAACCAAGCTTCATGTTCAATAAGTGTATACAAATAAGATTTCAGAGTAAGATTCAATTAAAGAATTGTCTAGTTAGGTTTGTTTGTTCTCACTGCTTAAAAAAATCTTTCCGCTGACGGACGGCGTGGGTGGAATGAAAATCGGCTGGTGGACCATGGCCATCCGCCGGCCGATTGAACGGTTTATAGAACCCCAGCAGGCAGACAATTGGGCCTGACTTTAAGCCCAATACGTAAGGGCTCATCAGGCCCATTTGTACCGACGAAAAATTGTAATTAAAAGGTCGTTACATATGTAACGTCAATATTGTCCTCCCGCTCTACAATTAACCCAAAATTTCTAAATATCCCCGCGCGCGCGAGCTCCTCTTCGGCTTCTTGCTCTCCGGCGAACTCTTCCGACAGAAATCCTTCCGAAATCCTTCCCTATTGTACTCCGGCGTGCGTTTTCCTCCGATCGAAAGCACATTAGGTCTTGAAGGTTCAAAAACCCCTTGATTCGACCTCGTTCGGCATTCCCTGCGCACGTTACGGCGAACTTCGCTGCCGTTCACAAGGTCTACGGTGCCATTAACATCTCAAAGCTCCTCTTCCACATCCCCGCTCAGAAGCGCCTCGACGCGCGTCGTCGTCCCCCTCTGCTACGAAGCTCAGGCCAGGCTCAGAGATCCTGTCTACGGCTGCGTCGCTCACATCTTCGCCCTTCAGCAACAAGTATTTATACCATATATGTATATACATACCCACTTCGTCTTCTTCTCCTTCTGCACCATCCTTCCCCGCCAAAATGGGTTTCGAGAGTAATTACTCCGGCAGCCGGGAAAGAGCTAGGTAGTTAGAAATTTTTTGCCTCTCTTCGGTTAAGGTTTATTACTGCATATGTGTCATTTTTTGCTGGGTTTCTTTTTTTTTTTTTTTTTTTTCTTTTTCAAATCAAGAGTTCTGCTCATCTCCAATTTGTGCTAACCGTTTTAAATCCTCTGCTAGCTGCATCGATTGTTCTATTTCTACGTTTTCTACTATTCTATTCTCTATTTTTATATGTCGCAACAATCTTAAAAGCCGTTTATGTGGCTCCCTTGATATAGTTTTTCAATTCTTCTCTTTTGAGATTCTGTTCTAGTTCTTTTTTCAGTTTCGAACTTGCTCCTCAAGCTTTCCACTTTTCATTAGCTTCTGAATCCCTCATCTAAGAATATTTGCATTATATTAATAGGTTTAGTACATAGTTTTTATCAATTTCTATAGTTAATTGTCCAACAGATCTGTTTGTTTTATTGGATTATCATTGATGAAAATCTTCTGCGACCTGCATCTAGTTCAAGATTATGTTCTTTCTCTGATGATAACGTAAGTCAACATTGCTGCACTTTTTTCTTTTTACGAGTAGTGGTGTTTGCATTATTACGTTCATCAAGTTTATAATTCTTATCAAGTGTGGGTTACTTTTTTCGTGTTATATTTAATACTGCTATGTTTAAAAGATAACAGATGTTAAGGGGAGTCCAGTTTTAGCTTTTTGGAACCTCTATAATATAAGTTGCAGAAGACTTCTCTCTCAATTTTCTTTGTCATGGATAACTATATAAGTGTTCTGTCTTCCTCTTCCTTAATTCCCCAATTTTACATTTTGATAGTACAATTAAGAAAAACCATTACTATGATTAACAACTCAAAGATATCTAGCATAACTAGAGTCAACATCATAGGTTATGATGCGGGGGTTAACACCTGAGTGAACTCTGAAACATGAAGTTAAAACAGACCCTTTACTAATATAATACACAATGACCCTTTACATCATTGATACCGTTGGTATGCCTCTCTTTGAAAATTCAAACTAGTAACACCCTTGAAGTCTTAAATTATATGACCTTAGCTTCAAATCTACAGAAACAACAGAAAATCTTTAATTTAATGAATGTATGATGTATGGTCTTAGTTATTTTATATGACCTCGTACTTGCAGTTGTCTACCTTGAATTTTTTTCATACCTTGAACTTCCAGTTAGCAAAGGTTATTCTTCTAAAACTATAGTTTCAGTAAGATTTTTTTGGTTGCATTCTTTGGGATCTTGAAAGAAGTATTAAAGTGCTGTTTCTCATGAGATCATGTCTAATAGGTGAGTTACGTTATTCGGATGTGGCTCTGTGTGAAAATATTGGAGATTTTGTCAATGCTCTTTTGCTTGCAAAGCTGGTTGGTTTGAAGAAGAGTAAGTTATAATGATCTTTATTATCTATTTAGTCATTATATTGTTTGCAATTGTTTCTGGCCATGAAGTTTTGGTGGTATTTAGCCAAATTTCCTGATTAGTAGATTGAAGTGTTTAACTTATTTCTTTGATTTTATTATAGTGATGCCAACTGTTTTGATTTTGACCCCATGAGAGAAATGTTGACCCTTTGTTGTAATCTTAACATCGACTAGAAGAATTGGGAGGGATGCCAAAGTGTTATTGGTTAATCGATGGTTGAACATTGGCATGTGAAATCTACACTTTTGCATGCTAAGTTTTTTTAAATTATTGTTTATTCAGAAAACCACTATTTTTTGCATGCTAAGATTCGGACCACTCAAAATAGTGGAATTGCCACTGTGGGGGAGGGGGATGAGATATTTTACGGTATTTTACAACTGGTATTTGAAGTGTACGTTGGGCCATGGACTCCCATGAACATGTTTAAGTGCAAATGGTTTGATATGAAGAAGGGTATTGCTCGTGTGATTGATGGACTTGATTACACACTAGTAAATACATCAAATGAAACTTATGAAGATAAACCCTTCATCTATCCATTTCAAGCTCAACAAGTATTTTATTCAAAAGACCCCATTCATCCATCTTGGAGTATTGTGTGTCGTTGGAGACCTCGGGACACATATGGCATCTCTTTGTTTAATGTCAATGTAAGGGTTGAAGAAGATGAGGCTTTGTTGTAGGCACAAGATCCAGGTGTCGGAGACGTGACAGAGTTTGACCATGAAGGTGATGTCTTGTGGGTGCGTATTGACCTGGGTCCAGGATTAAGGATTAATAATGCGGACTTGTAACATAACGTAAGTTTGATAGATTATAGTTATTATTGTTTTATACATAACAGGTAATTTCATTTATGTTTTCTTGATATAGCTGACAATCCCCATTTTTTTGATTTTGCAAGGTAAGTATGCCACCTAAGGAAGATCATATTGACTCGTCACCACCAATATCTGGAAGGCTCAAACGTCGGTGTGCTCCATCAGCTTGGGTTACACCGGTACCGGCCCCGGCTCCACCAGCCCGGGCTACACCAGTCCCGACTCCGATTACACCAACTTCGGCTTCGGCTACACTAGCTTCGACATCACAGTCTATTGAGATAGGTACTAACTAAAAACCTCTCTATTATTTTTTTGTAATTATGCCATCTAATTTTAGTTCTTTTAAATTATAGCTGAGTGTATGCGTAGGTTTTGAGAGCTCTTTCGGAATACAAATCTTTTGAGAGCAACTCTTCAGGTAAATTTGTAGTATTGTAATTAATTGCAGTGTGCTATATATATTGTATTCTAACTAGCAATTTGGCAGGCCCGATCCCCATCGAAGACATGGAACACAAACACCCGATTGGCTAGAGATAGAAGATGCTGATGAAAATATGGGGTCCCAACCATAGCAACCGCAGATTTAGCACAAAAAGTTTGACGTCATTTGATGAAACATAAAGTAGTATGGGCTCCCTGTTTGTATGTCAAATTATTACTCTGATACCAGCCTGTTTGGTCTCTAGAATAGTCGAGTCATCAAAATTCGCTCTCAGGCTGTGGATAAAAGGAGGTTTTCAAATGTGTTCAGGGATTTGTTTGTACTTTATAGTTTGTTTAACCATGAATACAATTCAGTTATTGCATTGGGAGGTTGTTGAATTCACTCTTTTAGTTTTTTTTTAATTTCTAAATCACCAAAGTTCTCAAAGTGTATGGACAACAAAGATGTGTGTTCGGGGAAGGTGTTTGGTTTTCTAAGAGGTGAATAACAAAAAATAAAAAGGCTCATAAGGTGTAATCATGGAGAATTAAGATGGATAGTGGCTTAATCATGTTCCAAACAGTCTTCACAAAGTTACATTTCAGAAGGATAGGCTCCGCTAATACTTGGCACAATCTCCAAATTGGGCAAATAATGTCAACACTAATGTCTCTTTTGGCAAATTGGATGGACATGGGAAGTTTACCTAGGAAAGCTAGCCATATAAAAATTTTCAGTTTAGGTAGGGTCTTTAGATGCTAGATATGATTGCAGATGTTCGGGCCCGTATTTCATTTTCTGCAGCTTTTGTTTGTGATAGGCTAGTTTTATAGAGGAGGATCAATCAGTGGATAGAGTCCAGATCAGCGTATCCCTCTTTAGAAGTTATATAGAGGTGTTAAGTATGGATATAGCGACGTTCATGGTCCGGATTAGTGTATCCCTTGACATGGGTTTCATTCCAGTACTCATCATTTATTAATGAGGAAGAAACCTTCTCATTTGCTAGTATTGGATTGAAAATCTTTGATGCATTTCTATTGAGAGTTTTTCCACCCCCTCTATCCTTGTATAATAGCTTAGAGAGACAAGATTACCATTGCACATTTGGAAGCAGGTGTGCCCTTTGAGGATACGAGGGTAATTGGAGATTTTTTTTCAAACAAGAGAATCTCCTTGTTTAAATTTGTGGGGTACTACATGCGAAGAGGGTCCATGTGGATCTCAACAAAAGAGACCCATAAAATTTCCGACCTGAGTACATCAACCAAAGTAGTTTTAGTTGAAAGGTCGAGCCTAGACTTCCCAAATTCCTCAGGACTAGACCTTGTCTCTATATGAATCACACAAGAACTGGCAATTCACATGATTTAATTTCCTATTTCTCTTGCTGACCGAAGAAATTCCTAAATAATAATTCTATGCTATCCGATACCTGGATCGGGAGATTGAAGCAAGTACATGCAGTGGCATACTGGTTAATAACATTTTTTAATAGTTATTCTTCCTACTAGGGAGAGGGCTTTATTGATCCAACCACCTATAGTTCCTTTATGGCTTGGATTATCGGATCACAAGTATTAATGGTGATTGTTGAGGAGGGTATATTGACTTCAAGATAAGATCCAAAGGAGGATGATTGTTTAAAAGGCATGATATAGTTATTCGATTTCAAGTTGTCTCCGCAACACTTGTAGTGAAGAAAAGGGAGGATTTCCTGGGATTGAGGTGTTGTCCCAAGTACTCATTGTACTCGCTTAAAATGGCCTACATATTTGGCAATGTATCATTTGGGAAATGGATATTAAAAATGGGCTACATATTTGGCAGTGATTTCCCTATTAGGATTAGCTCTAGGGTTATAGATTCTCTTACCTTTGCTGAGAGGAGTTGGGTGGCTAGGATAAATTGAGAACAGTGGATCAACCTATCAGAGTCAACATTTAGTAATAATGGTCTCGGCTGGTGATCCAATAATTAGGATGTGATATGTTGTGGTGCTAAGAGATGAGTATATAAGTTACTTCCAATGGGGAAGTTGAAATTGAATGTGTGATTGATAAAGGTCCACGACATAGTATCGAAGGTTTTCCCCAAATCTGTTTTTACTCTAGAATAGGAGGTTTTTTTTTTCCTTTTGATTGAAACATTCAACTATTTCATGTGCTAAGGAGATGTGATCAGCCATCTGTCAACCCTTGATGAATCAAACTTGAGTTGGGAAAATAATTTTTGGAATTATTTTAGTTAAAAGAGTGGGCAAAATTTTGTCATTACTCTATATGCAACATTACATAAGCTAATGGGTAGTCTCCAAAGGTGTTATAATGTTACATTATTTATATTAGGACTATAGATTTTGTTTAGCTTGGAAGTTTCTTAAAAGGTCATCTTTCACAAGGGCCCAATGATGTTTTCTGGATCAGAATCTGTCTAGCATTGGTGCTTTATCTTAATCCATTAAGAATAGGGCTCCCCTAACTTCGGTCACGGTTATGAGCAGAGAAAGGTATCTTTTATGCTCTTATGTGAGAATGAGCATTGGGTTATAGGGAGGGAGATTTTCATTTTTGGGCGTAAATTTGGAAGAAGAATCTTTCTACCTCCTTTTTTATATCTTGATCTTTATCCCTGGGGAGGGGTTTCCATTATTAGATTTAATCTATTTGGGTTTGAGCCCTGACAAAATAGTGGGAGAATGTAATTTGCAAGATGGATTAATCTTAAATGTAATTTGCTGCTACCATCAATCTGGGTAGCTCATTTTTATTAAAAAAAAACAACAACTATCCAAAACAAAGAACATACTATGAAACTAAAGTAAAACACACAAGAAATCCCTACTTGGGTTGCCTCCCAAGTAGCGCCAATTTATAGTCCTTGGCGCCTTTATTTGATCACCTCATCAGGGTCTAAAAAAGAGTTAAGAGGGAGAACCATGGCTCACTACACGACCCCTCTGTTTCATGTATGTTTTCTTGTAGCTCCTGAACGATTGATAGGGGAGTCTTTTGTAATTATGTGCTAGCCCAAGAAATCTTTAGATGATTGTAGGAATTTCACTTCCTCAATATTTTTCTCTGTGGTGTTTCTTGCTTTTTCCACACGATTTTGGAACTCTCCCAATTTGTTTGGTTCTTTCCTAGCTTGGGCTTCCATCCTGTTAGTGGCCAAGAGCCATTCCTCCCTAGTCAACCACCTTCTTTCTCCCTGGTTTTGCAATTTCCCTCCAAGAGTACAAGGGTCTCTAGAAGGAATTTGAGGTTCATTGGATTGGACTCTTTGAGCTTCCTTTTCCACCATCTTCACCTTGGAATTTTTTTCTCCCTTTTTCTTTTTCACATGTAAGAGATTGAAAGTCAAGCTATCATTTTTCAGGGATCTCATGGTGACTTTACCTTTTTTGACATCAATGAGGGTCCTTGTGGATGCCAAAAATAGTAAACCAAGGATACGAGGAACTTCTTTGGCTTCTTCCTTGTCCAAAACAACAAAATCAGCAGGGAAAATATATTTCTTCACCATTAATAACACATTTTCTACCATTCCCCTAGGGTGGGTAATGGACCCATCATCTAACATAAGCTGCACTGTAGTGGGCGGAGCCTCACTTAAACCCAATTGCTTGTAAAGTGAATAGGGCATGATTCACACATGCTCCTAAGTCACACAACACATGCCCAATTTTTAGGGTCACAATAGTACAAGGAATAGTTGAACTTCCCTTATCTTGTAATTTGGGTGGAAGTTTCTTTGTCAGAATAGCATTGCCTCAATTTCAAATTTTTTTCTTATGCTTCTTTGATACAATATGATTCATTAATTTTGCGTAGCTAGGTGAATCCTCCAATGCTTCTATGAAAGGGATATTAACATGAAGTTGCTTCAATACTTCAACGAACTTCGCGAATTCAATATCTTCTTCAAACTCTTCAATCTCTTGGGGAATGGCGGGGGAGGATAAAATTGTCTACTTTCCTCCACATTCTCTCTATTTATTTGGCTAACTTGTTTTTATTGCATTGAGTTATATGGAGGAGGTGTTGGCTCTTGATCCTGTGAGATGGGGGTTTCTTCAAGCTTTTATTGTTCATGGGTTTCCTCTTGGAGTTGGGTATCACTAGTTTTACTCATTTCTTCATCTTTTCTTCTTATTTCTTGCCCACTCCTCAGCCTAGTTGCATTACAATCCTCCAATCCATCTACCTTTGGATTTGTGTTTGTTCTGGGCGAGAAATAAGTGCTTTAACTAGTTGGCCCACTTGGGTCTCGAATTTTTTCAACGTAGCAGCTTGACTTTGCAACAATTGTTTAACTTCCTCTAGAGAGGGTTTGGAACTATCTTGAGGTGGAAATTCTGTTTGCTTTACTGGTTCCATAAAACATGAATTGCTTGTGCATCCAAGGTTTGATTGGTTTATCCACCCCAAATTGCAAATTCTTGAGTAGGAGTTGTTTTCCTTTACAACACTTTCCAAATAATTTGTTTCATCAATTGATGATGGGTAAATTGCACTGGTGCACCTACCATCTCCACAAACTTCACAAGTCACAAATTGACCTTGCATTGCATTCATATTCAATGAATCCACTTTCTTAGATAATTCTGCCAATTGTGCTAACACTTCAGTGGTGACATCAACTTCACATACTCCTACTTTATGCTACCACTTGTCTTCTCTGCTTGCCACTGCTCATTATATTTTTACCATTTCTTCCAGTAAAACATTAGCTTCATCCATAGTCTTACAATCGAGGGCTCCACCAGTTGCTGCATCAATAATGATTCTTGATTGGTTTAGCAGACCATGGTAGAAGGTTTGAATTAGCATCCACCTGGGGAGTTCATGATGTGGACATTTTCTAAACAACTCCTTAAATCTGTCCCAAGCATCAAGCAATGTTCCTGAGTTCCCCTGCATGAATAAGATTATGGCCTTTCCCAGTTGGACTGTCTTTGATGGAGGGAAGTACTTGGCTAAAATATTTTGTGCCAAGCCATTCCAAGTGCTAATGGAACTTGTTGGTAGAGAGTTCAACCAATACTATGTTTTGTCCCATCAAGAGAATGGAAACAGTTTGAGTCTAATAGCATCATCCGGCACCCCATTCAGCCTAAATGTATCACATATTCTAGAAAGCTTGAAATGTCGGCATACTGATCATCATTTGGTAAACCCCCAAACTGTACATCTCTCTGTAGCTTCTATATGAAATCCGGCTTAGTCTTAAAGGAATTTGGTTGAATGACCGGTCTACAAATGCTGAAATGTAAACTTTCCACCTGTGGGACAACAAAATACTCTAACCTCCTATTCTCATTTCTACAAGCCATTTCCCCCTCGATCTTAACTCTTCACCACTGTTTCAAAACCTCCCTTGTGCTTTTCTCTATTACTAGATTAGAGACACTAATGCTAGGACTTTACTTGGGTGCATGGAAAGAGAAAGCTGAGGTGATCAATTTATTAACCTAACTACTAAAACACACGTACTTAACAAGGGAAACAAACAACTACTAAAACTTACAGAACCAACAACCTATTAATAATTCACAATCAATCACAAATCCTCACTCTCGCATGAAAAACCTATCAATAATTGAAACATATATTTAGAAGTCCTAACAGAACTAACAACCTATTAATAATTCACAATCAAACACAAATTCACACTCTAGCATGAAAAACCTAACAATAATTGAAACATATATTTAGAAGTCCTAAACTACGACTAGACTATAGTTAATTAAGATTGGTAATAATGCCAACCAAACAATTCTGCGGCAATGACGCCAAAAACTTGGTTGGCCTAAATCGTAACTAAGTAGATTTAACAATGTATGCGCAAGTGCTAGAGGCCCATCAGCGCTGCCAACCCGACCACGTGTGTCTGGACACTTCCCTCGAAGTCCACCGGTGCACCCCTCACATGCCACTCATAGAACACAATCATTTTGGGGATCACACGCTGGTTGAAGGGTGTCTATCCCAGTATACGCTCTCTGTCTCAATCGGGACATTAGATTTAGACGAAAAGGTCGTCAATCTCATCATGTACAAAGCATACCATAATCTCAACCTTACTAAGGTTTGATTGTTTAGAATACTTGCTCACTACACTACCGTCGCCATGTAACTAGAGCGTCAAAAATTCATAGAGATACCAATATATGTAAAATCACCACTAGAAAAGAGAAATTCACTAATAAAAAAAACAAAGTAAAACCGTAGAACCTCCCAAGGGCTAATATCTCCAAAACATCAAGATAAATGAAAGCTTAGACTCAAACTTGAGTTTTAGTGAGAAAAAATACATAAGATGAGAGAAACATCTCGTCAAACATCAATATACATGCACATCTAGACTCAAACTCGAGTTCTAGCACAAATAAATACACAAGATGAGGGAAAAAGAGAAATAGGGAAAGAATAAACTCATAATAAATAACTCATTTGGCGAGAATTGTCCTGCCGGATTGAATCTCCTCCTTCGTTGGCTTCAAATCCCTGCTCTGGAGTTCTTCTAGAGCCCTTGTCTCGCCCAAAATTTCCCCAAACCGTCCTCACACTTTTTGCTTCTTTTCTCAGATGGCTAGAGTTGAAAATGACCTAAAACGGCCTTTTATTGACGTTCTCTAAGTTGCTCGGCACCACTCTGCGTCGCGTTTATCCCATGGCGTCGCGCCACAAAAAATGCAGTATGTTTTTGGGAGTCGCGACGCCGGGTGCGTCCTGCGAGGCCGGGCAACACAAATTTCCCATTATTTGACACAGGACCACACGTGACGCCGAACAATTCTGTGGTGTCATGCGCTCCCTTCTGATGGGTCGAGCGCTCCAGTGCCCAGATCGGCTGCAGGAGTGCTCATCTTCGCTCTTTGGGTGCCCCTACACCCAGATTGGGCACAAGAGTGCTCGTCTTTGCTCTTTGGGCGCCCCTGCACCTAGATAGGGGGCAGGAGTGCTCATCTTCGGCAATTAGGTGCCCCTGCACCCAAACTCTATGCAGGAGTGCTGGCTTCTTTCTTGGTTGGGCGCTGGGCATCCTGATGCCACGGCCATACCATGACACCGGGTGGCGTGAACTCTTGCATTTCACCATTTTTGGGATATTTTCTTCATTTTAGATCAGATTCGCGCTAGATGTGTTCCGTTTGCGTCCTTTTGGCATTTTGCACGTTTTCTTGTATAAGATCCACAATATAAGTCAAATGGGGACAAATTAATACTAAAATTGGGTCAAAAGTATATAAAAATGGAAGCACAATATACACTAACTAATTCCTAGAAGACACGGATGGTGATCAAGCACCTGGGTGCTCTTGATGCCCAACACTGACTACACCGGAATATGGTACCATTACTCATATAGTAACAAATATTAATTAAAGTTGCATGCACATAGTAGAATCACACCTCCTCGTGGGAGTTTACCAAGACATTACAATAACTAGGGACAAAATCCTCACTACAATCAAAACATCCAAGTTCTAGAACAAACAGATAAAAAGATAAATGAAATTTAGGAACAGGTAGGGAGATTATACTTCATCAAGGTTTGATTCGATGTAGACGCGATCTCTCCCTCCCTTGGTTGGTCAATCGCCCTTCTTCCCCTTTCGGCTTGCTCTCCAATGCGCTTTGGCTCTCTCTTTCTCTCAGATTTCTTGGGTAAGCTTTCACAAATTTCTTTCTAAGTTTCCTCTCACCTCTATTTTTAGACAGTTGAGGGTGAGAATGTCAATTTCAACATTTTAGTAAGTGGCACCATGGGTGTTGGACTCCTGAGCTGTGCAGCTTGGAAAAAAGTACATGTCCGCTGGGACGGTCGAATAGCACCGACTTACTGAGGCCGGGGCCACAGTCCGGCGCTGTGGCTATAAAGTTATTGAGGCAGGGGTCCCTGTCCATCGCTAAGGCTATCCCCAGCAGTTGCAAGGATGCTGGGTTTTGAGGCAGGAGCATCAACCTTCGCATGCCAGCGCCGTAGGAACAGCGTTCCTGCGATGGCACCTTGCACAATGTTTTACTCTTATACCCTTTGTTTGTCCCCATGTGGCGTGAAGTCAGTTGTGCTGTGGAACTGGACTTCATTTGCTGGTCAGAACTCATGAGTTTAGCGCCACAGATTTGCTATATTGGTGCCGGCTTAGTAGCATTGGTGGAAACTTCATGAAATGTGCCTGGAATTCGGTTCTTTTGTTACAGTTTCTTCATCTTTGGTTTTTTTGGCATGTTTTGTGAATATCCTGCATCCGAAACGAAAAATGGGCTTAATTTAGCTAAATTCATTCGTTAAACACTAAAAATACATAGGTAAAATACGACATGAATTTGACTAATCAAATTATACTAAAACTTAAATCCTTGCTTGTCGTCAAACAAAAGACCTCTATTTAGATGCAAACATGATTAATGCCACATTCCCGTGATCAGATTCGATGCACTACTAGTTGGGTCAAAACGACTGTTATAAAATTATGCCTGTGTGCAAGTGCACACATGGTACCACTTAATATACTAGACGTTTCCAGATTGATCCCACGAGTACTATGCTACGAACTAGCTTATGAATTGTCACCGTATCCTAATGTAAAAACTACTAAATAATACTGTCTAACTACAGTAGTTCCTAAGTGATACACACCCAAGTTAGAGGCTAAATACATTAGGAGTAGGGGGGAAGTGATTTCAAGCGATTAATTGTAGGATTCATACAATTTAGCAAAGTGCGCAATTTATAGCTCGTTAGGGGGTCTGGAATTCCCAATGCGTAATCCTCTTTTGAGGAGCTATTACCGTGCCCCTTCCTTAGCCTGATTGTTTTTCGAGGTCATCGGTCTAAATCAAGGGCTCTTGAAAGATGCTCAGCCTAAAGCGACCACGCATGTCCGAACGTTTCTTTCGAAGTCCACCGGCACACCCCTCACCTGCCCTTGCTGGTCTTGCCACGATTAAGCGATCACACGCAAAGTGGTGGTGTCTTTTGGTATTACCTTTCAGTCTCAACAAAACGATAAGATGAACATGTAGAGGTTGTCAATCTCTTTATGTTAAAACTCTCCAATGGCCACTCACTAAAACAAAGATAGATTGCACTAAATAAACTAAAATAGTTGAAATTACAAGAATCCAAACCAAAATCACATTACGTCCCTCACCCCCAAATGCAGTTTACCTACACATAATCCGGAATCGGGAAGAACCCCTATCCATTGACATTAAATACATGATAGATAGGATAAGCGAAGAGAAAAGAGAGACAAAAGACTTCCCTTCTTCCCTTGAGCTCCTTTTTCTTCCTTCTTCAACGCCCAAAGTATCCTTTCTTCACTCCCAATGCTAAGTCTGCCTTAGCGGCATGGAGGCACGATCCCCAAAGTGTGGTTATAACACATATTTATCGGGGAGTTAGGAAGATTCCTCTTTATAAAGTTCCTTAAGTGATGTGGTGCCACTCGGCGTGGTACTCCTTTGATGGCGTTGGGTCTTGGAGCCGAGTGCGGCGCCTCACGATTATACGGCATCATGTTAAGTTGTTCTCCACACCTCAAGTGCTCCGGTGCTGGCTTCTGTCGCCGTGGTGCTGTGCGTGCGAGGTCAAGTGCTCTGGCGTTGGCATCTGTCTCTGCGGTGCAGGACGAGCGAGGACCAACACTCCGGCATTGGATCTTGACGCCGAGGCGTTGTGCCCAGAAAAGTGCTGCTGAGTCCAATGTTCCTGCACTGAGTCTTGAGCTGAGGCGTTGGACACTTAGTCTTTTTTTCCACTACTTGAAGGCCTCATTCACATGGCATCGTAGCTTCAAACGTGGTGCCATGTGCCGTATGTCGTCGTCCACTGTATTGCTCCAAAATAGGATGGTTTAAGGCCGAAAGCGTCTAAATTGCTTCTTTATCCATCCAGTTTGTGTTTGGTGAATATGAGGCACTTTCATAGAGAATAAACACCAAAAGTTAGTTCAATTAGAACACAATTATATTTAAACTTGGCCTAAAAGGGCAACATAATTTCTACTAACCAACTACATAAGGATGAATATTAACTTCGAGTTGCCTTGCCATTAAACTTTCCAGCTTCTTTAGGGTAATCTTCCTCTTCAACTTCCATTACCACACATTCACTAGTCATGTTATGGTTCCCACGGTCCCTGTTCTTCCATCAACCCATTACCCTGCACTTGAGAGTCTTAAACTAGGACTCCATAGGCTGATTCCTTACTTTACTCTCCACTAATCATTAGAGATTACCCCTTAGATCCTAAGGACTTCACGAGGTTGTAAAGGGGCTAGGGTCTTAGGTAGGAGATTAGGATAAAATTGAAATTCAATTCCTTTGCAAAAATATGATCTCTCCTCCTCACAGGTCTGGTTCTTTCTATGACTCCCTCAAAGAAGACTTTTGGACCCATCCAATTTTAATTATGTCACCACCTTTTCAAGCCCTTTTCTTGTTTTTTCGCTTCATTGATCTAGATGATTTTCTGATTTAGAGCTAGTTTTTCTTTCCCTGCATTTTTTTCTTTTTCAGCCTCAATTTTTATTTTCTTTGATTCTTCTTTCTTCTTTCTATTTCTTTTCTTTTCTTTATCCCTACTCCTTTTCAATTGGACTCCTAGCAAGAGCCCTCTTCTAATTCAGATCAATAAAACATATGCAAAAGATAGGTGAATGAAAGAACAAGTTCGAATCAAATAGGCTAATTGACAAAAATGTGATGTGGTATTGAAAAATTTTATAAGGTTTATGATGGCCCAAAGTTGTTTTGCTACGGTTTTTACATGGGTTGCTAGAAAGGCTCAAGCTGTCCAAAAATCGTCTAAGTCATTTCATTGGTGGTTTCTCTCATCTATTTCACCTTGAGTTTTGTGAAGGATCAGTTATGGAATCCTAGAGTAACACACTCAAGTGCACCTACGATCATACCATATTCCTAATAATGATGAAAAAAGCCACAAAATCTAATTCATGGGTGGTTTCTTTTCATAAGAATTGAAATTTTCTCTTCATTTGGTTCTAATAGCAAATAATTAATCACCAAAATTTTAAAAATTTTCCTTATTTTTATATGCACGTTCATCATCCTTTCCCTTCAGATAGCATGCTTCATGTTATGAATAGAACAATATAATTTGAGATGATGCATCAATAGGAACGAGCATGTAACATAACCCTTGAATGATGCAATACTACCCCCTAAACCTGAAGTTTCACATTGTCCTCAATGTAGAGATAATCAAAATGAGATGGGTAATATAGCTCCCTGAATTCACTGATTGATTTTATTTTTTTTGCATTTAAATTGTTTTTTTCAACATAAGTGTATGCAATAAAGGATTCCATTACGCTGGACAAGTGAAAAAGGAAAAAAATGGATGTAAGAAAACATTTATAGTTCAAATGCTAGTATTATTTTTGTTCCTACAAAATGAAAAAGTTTTTATTAATGTTTGGTGCCACGTAGCATGACTAAAGAGGTTTTGGTGCCAACCTAGCTAAGCACACTCTTTCAAAACTGGTTCGGGCACCACACGGCGCTAGACAAAATGTTGTGTTGCCCTGTATGAACATTCAGTATTAAACAGGAATCAAAATTTTTAGGCGCCGCATGGCGTGCCTAAAATGCCACAGCGCCTTGTTTATGCACTTTATGGGAATTCCTTTGGCGCCACATGTCGTGAAAAAAGGGTATTGTGGCGTCCAGAATAAACTGTATGCTACACTTATTTACAGAACCATAACAATAGAGCACAACATGTGTTAAGAGAAGAGAGCTTTAAACAAAAAAAAAAAAAACTGAGCATCATAATCAACCCTGACAGTGTCCTACTAAGCCAAGCAAATGGTATCTATCCTAGTGTTAGAGAGTTCAGAAAGCATTCAAACACAATTTTTAATTCAAACTATATAAACTTTCCACTTCAAGTGCTGTCAATTGAAGTTTCGGTGTCAGATCCTCCAGAATCTTCAGATTCTTCTCAAGTATTATCTTGTGCACTTGCTGGTTCCTCATTTGTTAGGGGAATGTAGTAAGGAAAACCTTGCAGCACCTGGGGTCGTTGATCTTTACATAACCTTTGAATTTCTTCCAATAATTGGTACAGGTCTCATGCATTTCTTCGAAATGATCTATCAAACGTTGCTGCTGTTTGAACCTGTCTTGTAGATGATTGACCATCGATGCCGGTGATTTTTCCTCAGGCGATGGGATCACATACCCGTGCTGACGATGCTACTGTCTTCTAAACCATTTGCTGGTGATGTGCCTCTTGGGAGGCTTCCTTAACTTATTTTATCCAATCCTCACTCCAGCACCAAGGCGTAGGGCACTGCTTCCCCTGTTGGATGTGGAATATCTTTGTCTTCGGTGGTTTGCTCGCGTGCCCTTTCCAAATCTGACTTCTCTAATGTGAATCTTTGATGTAAAAACATTTTTGCATCCGCATTTGGTATTTTAACCAAGGAGGGTTGGGCGAGTCAGGTTGGCTCACCCGAGTGGTTATAAGTTATTTCCCACTCACTGTTGACAGACTATTGCCCTTAGCTCATTAGTTGCCCAGGTTCCATGCCACGAACTGACGCCTTGTGGCGTGGAACGAAATTGTTAGTGCAGTTCAGGTTCTATTAATTTCTCGCCACACACTTGATTGTTGGTGTCAATCATCTGAACTACTGTTTTTCATAACCTTGCTCCATTTCCATGTTTTCTTCGTTTCTCTTTTTTCACCTGTGTTCTCTAAGGCTACTCTCTCTTATTACTTCCTATGGAAAGAGATAATTTGATCTTTTTATTCAAGGGCAAGTCGAAAAATTGTAGAATTTGAACAGTCCCCCTTGATCAAAGTAAAAATTGAGCCCTCTTATCCCATCTTTTGTTATTTCTTCAGCGAGTTTTTTTGAGAATAAAGGGGGATCATGCCAATTTACCCTGTTCCTCGGATATTTTTCACATGGAGTGCATGTAAATTGGGTGAGGTTTGTCCCAACTTCCCCGAATAATACTAGTGTTGGGGCTAAAGTTGACTTTTGACCTGGGAGGATGAAGTCATCTAGCATATCTAGCTTGATCCATCCGTTACTTTTTGGAAGCTAATTGGTCATATACCTTACTTATTCTCTCACTCTCTTGTTAACAAGAGTACTTTCCCTTTTATTTATCCCCTCCAACCATTTCATCGCATTGATTCGCTCTTTGTTTCATATCCATTCGTGAACCTATTTTCATGGATGGGTGACTTGTGCTCCTATTGACCTCCAGACCCTGTTTCACCGCATTGTGTTTTGAACATATTGTGCTCCCCATAGGTTCCCCACAGAATGGTCTGGCATGAACTTCCTTGTCTTTGTTAAATTGTTTTTCTTGTAATTTGCCTTTTGCTGTTTTTTCTTGGCTTCTGTGATGGGGGTCTCTATACCTTGATTATTAAGTTCTTCACTGGTTCGGGTCTTTCGTTCCTCTCTTACTCTGTTTCTGTAGTAGTTAACTTTATTAGGTTCTCCACTGATTGGAGTATTGTTTTCCCTCTATTTCTCTATTTATATTGTAGCTAACAAATCTTCCAGCTGAGACTTTACGTTCTTGAGATGCTGTAAGCTGTCTAACATAAATTTCAAGAAAGCCTCATGAAAAGCTGGTGAGAAAGAGGGGTTGATCTTGAGATTTTATAATGGGGAAAAAATATGTTTCATCATTCCATGGAGTGGTGTGCAGATCTTCATTGGTAGTGCACTCCCCTCAAGATAGCCTTTCACACCGATACCCATAAGGGGGAATGGAACGTTTAGAGGAAGAGTGGTTTGTGTCCCTTGCAGCACATCCCCATGAATATGACATTGGCCTAGGTTGACGGCTGATGTAGGGTGAGCATCATTACTAAAAAAAGATACTCCGCAGGCGGAAAAGCCCAAACCCCCCGGTGGACATTTTGTCCGGCGGGAGAAGCAACGTCGGCCATTGAAGTGGCCATTGAAGCGTTGGCGGAACCATCCACCGACGAAAACAACAGCCGGTCGGTTTTCTTCACTCCGTCGGCTGTTGAAATGGAATTTCGTTAGCGGCATGACCTTCCGCCGGCGGAGAGAAATTCCAATGACTGGTTCAACCACTGGGGGACCAATTTGTTTTTTAATTGTTTTTGAAACTTTCAATTATGCTATTTTATATACAAAAATAAAAGAAACAAAAAACTAATTTACCCATCAAATGACAACCAAAAATATATACATAATAGTTAAGTATCGTATACAACAATACTTTAAACAATTACAAAAAAAATATACAATAGTTTAAACTGATAATATATATATATATATATATATATATATATATATATATATATATATATATATATATATAACACAACTAAGAAAAAACTGTTCAACTGTGTGAGTGATTGCTCCGCTGTTGGTTAGAAGTCCTTGCACACGAACATAAGTTTACTGATAAGCCGTAATGAAATATATTACATTTGTAATAAATTATGTATTGGAAATAATACTAACCTCTAGGCGAGTGGGGAAAGGCTCGCCACTGGTTGAGTTCCTGCATCTTGTCCATCATTATTTTCTTGTCTTGTCTTTCCTTTTGCAGTTGTTCCAGTAGAGCTAAGTACACTGGCGTTCTTGTAACCATACCCCTACGCAGAGGAGCACCAGTCCCAAGTCCTCTCTCATAACCCTCGTGGTGGCCCCCAAACACCTTATCTATGATAGGTGTCAAACCTGTAGGGTCCGTCGAGTTGTGGCCCTCTTGCTCAGTTGAGCTCTGGACAAGCTCCTCTTGCATAAGAAACAAAACTTAATTAAACCATTCACTTGGTATGATCTAAAAAACACGAAGTTTGGACCTTCAGCTAGACACTGCATATAATTTAAATTCCTCGAATAAGTCAGGTGTAAAGTTTAAAAATTGGAATATTGATGACAAGACAGATAAGAAATCATATCAGTACATACCTCTTCTTCTAAAAAATGGGCAAGAAACTTACACCCAAGCATGTGAGTCGTCTTCAGGCACTGTCGGTTCGCCTTGTTCTTCACATTAATCTCTTTCTTGCTAACCTCATCCCAGTGTTTAATTAGCAATGTCCAGTTATCAGAAGCCATACCTTCGATGGGACAGTCTTGGCTCTGCTCTGGGGTCTTTCCATCATAGTGTTGGTTTTTTATACGAGGTACGGTTGTCTCATATTATTTTTCTGAACTACTGGTTGAAGTGCTTTCATCGTCACACTTTCAGTCACGGGATCAGTCTTGTCATTAACAAACTTGTATTTTCCCTGCAAAGAAAAAATACATTTTGTTAGTAGTTGTGACCATTACAAGAACAAATAGCTTTTTTTGTGTCTTACGTTGATTTCTCTTAACTTCTCCTTGAATGTATTCGGGGGAAGGTCACGCTATTGGAGATGTAGTGGGAAATGCAGTTGAGCACGAATTTGTGTTCCAACGAGATAGGACATGTCATGCTGCACATCAGAGACTATCTGCCCATCCTTGATTATGATTGTTACCTCTTTCTCAGGCATGAATGACATCGCTCTCACCTTACGCTTGACGCGTGGTTCTTGTGGCTCCGGAACCTCAATGCCATCAACAACCAAATCTGGTGTCTGAGTCTCCATGTCCTTTGTTGGGATCGGGCCTACATCAAAATGCACACTCAGTTAACATTAATATAACATTTTATCAAGCCATATCAATCAAATTATACACGAATCCTGACTCTCAGGTGATTGATAACTTGGGAACAGCTCTCTAAATTTACGCATTGATTCTGCTAAAATTATTAAACTCAAATTAAATAAGGTAATATTGTACAAACTACTAAAAATCATGAAATTGGGAAATAAATTTAAAGAATATGCAAGTACCTATTGACACTGAGTCCGATGATGGCGAAGGAGAGGGGGCTGCTGGAGCCTTGGCTGATGGCGAAGGGGATGCAGGAGTCAACCCGAATGGAGTTGGGGTTGCTAGAGTCAACCCAATGGACAGGGGGCTGCTAGAGCCGGGGCTGATGTCGTCGGCCGATTGCGTTTGTGCCTAATTGACACGATCTCCCCCTTTGGTGGCATAATTATCCTGCAAAATAAAAGGATTTAGGATTATCAACTAGAAGAGAAAATAGTGTAATTAAATATTACATGCAGCATATTTACAATTGTCAATCGTTGAAACCTACGTTCTATTACATCCAACTCCACATTATTGACTCTTAGTCTTTGACCAAGGTCATGACGCACACATATAACATCATCTTCATAATTGAAAGTTGTTGTGTTTTCGACTCCTGGATCTTGTGCCAATAGCAATACCTCATCTTCTTGTTCCCTTGCGTTGTCATCACCTAACGGGATGTCGTAGGTGTCTCTTGGTCTCCAACGACAGACAACACTCCAACACAGGTCAATCGGGTCAATCGGGTCAATCGAATAAAATTCCTATTGTGCTGGACTTGGATAGATAAAAGGTTTGTCTTCATATGTTTTTCATTGTGTTTACCAACGTGAAGTCAAGCCCGTCAATGACGCAACTTGTGCCTTTCTTCATATCGTACCATTTGCACTTGAATAGGTGCATAGGTGTCAATGTTCCAATATAAACTTCAATTACTAACTGCAAAACACCATAAAATATCTCATCCCTTACCCCCATTGTTGCAATGCCGCTATACTGTGTGGTCCGATTGAGGTCAACGACCTCTGTCTCAAACTTGTAACCATTGCCAAAAAACCATTGATATGACATAGCATCGCAAGATGGGCCACATGCAAGGTACATTAAATCCTCTATGTTCTCCTCATCTGACAACAGATTGATTACTTACGCAATATAATTAAAAAATAAGGTCAACAAAAGAGGGTCATTCAATATAACGTAACTGTCACTCTTTTGACTTGGGCAAAAACCTTTCCTGTTTTCTAAACCGCTGTACAAATTAATTATGTTTCTCTGTTTGTATTCGATGCTCGGTCCACTGGGAGTGTAACCCTCTCAAGTAGTCTTTATGTTCCCTTCATATAACTCAAATATTTTTATAATGACATGTTTTGTTTATGAATAAAACAAAATTGGAGAAAACAGTAGATTATACGTACATCAGGTAAGGCTGCATCTCCAGACTATTGAACCGCCACTTCAGTGGTTAGCATATAAGGACAAGCAGCCCCTAAAGGTCCATCGTCGTACCTTACTGGCCAAGTAACCTTTGACTCCATCCCCTCTGTAGAGCCCTCTGGCCGATTCTTGTTACGAATGTAATTCTTCAATGTAAGCAAGTGGTGTTCAATTGGGTACATCCATCTGTAATGAACTGGCCCTACCAATCTTACCTCCGATGCCAAGTGTAGTGTTACATGAATCATGATGACAAAGAACGCAGGTGAGAAAGTCCTCTCTGGGTTACACAAGATGAATGGAATAGCTGACTCTGTGTTTTCTATCTTTCTCACATCAACCACCCCAGAGCATAACTCTCTGAAATAAGTGAAAAATTCATTTACTACTTTGGCATCAGGCTTTGACATTGATCTCCTCCACACAATAGTTTTCTCGCCTCTTCTAATAATTGTTCAAATTTGCGCAATTCTAAATGATCGGCTATGTACTCCATATTCTCATACTCCGCATTTTGCATGAATGCATCGTACAACATTGTTGCCATCTCTTCGCCATGTCCAGTGTCAACAGAAATGTCATTCGTACGACGTTGTGGCAATTCTCTGTGATGTCTCCAGGTTTCAATGCATTGGGACAAATCCATGTAGGACAATGTGGTCCATGATTGTCTCGCATTCAAGATACTGACTATTTTCACACTTCCAACATGGACAAAGCATAACACCGTTTCCCTGCACCCCTAATTGTTGTTTTGCATAGTCTATAAAGAAACCGACTCCACCCACACACCTAGGATGACACCGAGTTAGCTTGGACTTGTTCCCATATATCCATTTTCTGTTTGTAAAATAGACCATCTCTGCGATAATTGTTAAAGATATACTACACACAACAAGCAAATGGGTGTTTAGTACTTTTGGAGGCAACCACTAATTCACAACCTACACTTTATCTAACCCACTGTCCCTATGAATCTCATTTTGTCTAATTCTCCTCCTCTTACTTCCACACTTCCAATCGGTTCGACTTCCTGGGTCTAGAAGAGAGGATGAAAAAATAACATTTGCGAGAACACGAGTTACAGGACAGTAATACACTATTGTGTGAAATACCTATCTAATACTACATAAAATTGTACTAGTACTGCTAATTCACTCTCAGTTTTCTCTCAAGTAGAAAGAAATAGAGAGGGGAAGGCAAACTAGAGAGAACCGAGAGTGAAAGCAAGAGAGAGAGAGAGAAAGAGAATTCATCAATAGAAAATTAGGTATTCAAACAGATTTTTAGAGGGAGTTTGAAATAGTGTTTAAGTAGAGAGAAAAATGAGAGAGAGGGAGAGAGAGAGAGAGAAAACCGAGAAAGAGAGGAATTCAGAGAGAAAATTACAGAAAAACATTTTTTGAGAGAAAGTGAGAGAGATAGCGAGTGAGAGAGAGGGAGAGAGAGAGAGGAAAACAGAGATAGAGGAAGGGAGAGAATTAAAGAGTGAAACAGAATTTGAGAGAGAGAGAGAGAGAGAGAGAGAGAGAGAAAAAACTTTACTCACGACAGCAGCTAAGATGGTTTCACTCCAAGGCACGCTGCACTGAGTTACCAGATGTACACAAGTTATTACCTAAAGCATCTAATCAACTGGAAACATCAAAAGGACATATATAGAAGTTCCACTCACTGACACGTATGATTAATATTACAAAACCAGTACATAGGAGATAGATAGCTCTTACATTTTGATAAACCGTCTGACAAAGAATCCTTGTGCTTTGATGATCAGAGGACACTATGGTGCACATGAAACAGTATGGTCAAATTATAGAAGGGGAAAACACAATCAAAGAAGAATAACTATTCATGATATGTTAGCTGTTTTTAAGAAAATCTTACATTAGTCAGATAATTTTGAAAGAGATCGTTCTAGAGCAGATGAGGCCGAGAATACTGAAATAGCAAAAGGAAACTTAGTTCCTCATATGGGAGATATAGCTGAATAAACAATTATAGAACCAATGAATATAAGACTAAAAACAAATAAAGGAGTTTACATTATAGAAGGATTAAAATCCTTCACTAATAAACACACCCAGACATCTTTTTCAATCTGATTTTTTGGTACTGATATTAGAAAGAATATAAGATGCCTGCTTCACATGGTTAAATAAAGGTAAGACTATAATGACCATAATGACGTTGATTAAATGTGTACAAAAAAAATTGATACCAAGTGGCACACACCTGACCAAGAGAAAGAGAAAACAGAGAGAGAGAGAGAGAGAGAGAGAGAGAGAGAGAGAGAGAGAGAGAGAGAGAGAGAGAGAGAGAGAGAGAGAGAGAGAGAGAGAGGGAGAGAGAGAGAGAGAGGAAATCAGAGAGAGAGAATTAGAGAGTGAAACTTATTTTGAGAGAAAGTGAGAGAGTTAGGGAGAGAGAATTAGACAGAGAACCAAGATAGAGAAAGAGAGGAAAAATGGAGAGAGTGAGAGAGAGATAGAGAGAGGAAAAATCGAGAGAGTGTTAGAGAGAGAGAGATAGAGAGGAAACCAGAGAGAGAATTATAAAAATCATTCAACACATAATTAAATACAATCGAAAAATCGTTCAACAATAACAAAACAGTAACTATACAGTCAACAACTATAAATCAAATAACAGAAGATAAAAACCTTAATGAAGAACTCATTAACATAACTCAACATAAATTTCTACTATCATCAATCTAAAGTTTTGGCTTCAATTTTATTATATTTTTTTCAAAATTTCATCAAGTCTGGTATATGTATCATTGTAAAGAACAAAGAGTTATATATGTTAGATGCTACCCAGTAATTAAATAAGATACTTAATGTAATGGAGAAGGTGCTGGCTACTATCTGCCAGTGGCCACTGGTGGTAGTGGTTGGTCTCCGATGGCCCTGAACGGTCACCTTCTCTTGCTTGTGGTCAACAGAGTGTTTGAGGAAGGAGAAGCCGCAGCTGGGAAGGAGGCAAAGATAAAAGTGCAGAGTTTAGAATAAGGAGAAAAGGGGAAGAAAAGGAAATAAAATGAACCAAAAAGAGATCAAGTAAAAATTACAAGAAACAAAATTACCTACGGCGAGGGGGAAGAGTCTTCCGTCGATGGCGACGAGGTTGGAGGAGTTCGACGTCGGGAGGGCGGCTGGAACGCAGAGGAGACCGCCAGAACGTGTCCCAAGAGCCTTCGGATGAACTGGGTTTTCTTACCCCAAAGGTTTGTGGAAGCTGGGACTTCAGCCGGAGGAGAATGTGTGCCGAACGGGAAGAGAATGCTAGAGGTGCTTCGACTGATGGTGGCCAAACCTGAACGCCGGAGGTACTTCCCGTGTTGGAGTACTTCGACGAAATCGTCGATTTCCAGGGAGGGAGAGGAAAAAGGAGATGGTGTAACGCGTGAAACGGGGAGCGGGAACTTAGGTCTTGATTCAAATCGGGACCAAAAATTTCATATGGCCCCTTTAGGCCCATATGAATCTGTTCTAAATCCATACGAGACTCATAGACCAATTCCAAACTTTTCTCAGTTCCTTTTTCTGTTTACTAACTTATAAAAGCTGCATTTAGCTAGAATTTTAATGTAAACCAAATCTAACTACGTAGTGTTCATAGTCTTTTGGACATAAACTCAAACAGTTTATGCACCAAAATCGAAAGAAAATAAATCAAGCTATTGAATTAGATTAAACAAACACTATAGATAAAGTTCACAACTAATTCACAATAAAAAATCCTAGAAACCAAAATAATTCCTAAGCTATGTCTAGACTGAAAGATTACCGAGACAACGGCAGCCAAAAATTTGGTTTGCTGCATAGTAGAACATTAAAATCATAGATTTGCTGCAATGTCAACCATAATAAATATTCATATTAACCTACACTCAGAGGTTGTTCCAGCAGCTCAACTGTGTGCATCATTCAAGTAATAAATCCGGTGTGTCCAGGTCGATCCCACGTAGACTGTGTGACTAACTGAAATTTGTCTACGATTCCTATATGTAGACTCGAATACTTAGAGATAGAATTGTCAATTCTACTTAGAGAATTCGCTAACTACCGGATTAAATTGAGAATTTAAGCATGGATACTACAGTTAGAAGGGTAAAGGGGTGTAACTCTATATGTACAACATCTTTAATTATGTTATTGGTCGAGCATTTTTTCCAACGTCTAATAGATCCTTGGGTAACTGTACCTGTACCTGGTTGTCGCTTGCATTATAACCGTCTTCTTTCTTATCTCAAGTGTCATACAATGTTGTGAGAGTTAGGCTGTCCAACCCTTTGCACTAAGCCCTACAGACCACATGAGGTGGTGAACTCACATTAGGTGCACACACTGATTCTCTTTCCCCCCCCCCCATTAGGATAAGAAAATCCATGCTAGCTAATGCCTGTCTACTTCACTCTACTTTGTTGAGATCAAGTGGAGTTCTTAGAAGTTACGGATGGTGATCAAGCACCAGCGCTTGACGCCCAACACTAACTACACAAGAACTAGGTTTCCCACCCCCCAGGTGTGTTTTGCCAGAGATAACAATAACTAGGAATGAATCCCTCATTGCAATCGAAACATCCATGTTCTAGCGCAAATCGATAAAAAGATAAATAAAATTTAAGAATAGGGAGGGAGATTATGCTTCCCTAAGATTTGATCCGATGTAGACGCGATCTCTCCTTCCCTTGGTTGGTCAATCACCCTTCTTCCCCTTCCGGATTGTTCTCTAAGCTCAATTCCACGCTTTGGCTCTCTCTCTCTCTCTCTCTCTCTCTGATCTCTTAGATCAGCTCTTGGTTTCTTCTCAATACCCACTCAGTTTCTTTCTACATTTCCTCTGGTCTACATTTATTGGCTGCTGAGGTGAGAATGCTGATTTCACCCTTTTGGTAAGCGGCGCCACAGGCATCAGAATCCTGAGCAGAGGCGCTAGGAAAACATACACATCTGACTGGCACATTCAAATGGCACCGACTTAAAGAGGCAAGGACCTTAGTCTGGTACTACAACTTCAAAGTAATTGAGGTACGACCCTCAATCCATTGATAGTGCTATCCCCAGCAATGCACGGGCGTAGGAATCTTTGGCAGGGGCCTCAACCTTCGCTTGCCAGCGCCGTAGGAGAAGCACTCTTGCGCTGGCCCCTTGCTCAATTTCTGACTCTTATACCCTTTGTTTGTCACCATGTGGCATGACATCAATTGCATTGTGGCACTTGACTTCACCTTCCGGTCGGTACTCTGAGTTTGGCGCCACAACTCCTCTCAGTGAGGTCACGCGGCACCTGCTTTGCTACATTGGTGGAAACTTCATAAAATACACATGGAATTTGGCTCTTTTTGTTAGATTTTCTTCATCCTTGACTTTTGGCATGTAAGGTTAATATCCTACATTTGGAAGGCAAAACGAGATCAATTAGGCAAAATCCATTCGTAGAGCACTAAAAATACATGGATAAAATACGAAATGAGTTTGACTAATCAGTGCATGAAGGACAGTGTGTCTATATGGGAAACCAAAGTGTAGCATTTGTGCTCGATAATGCAAAATATTTACCAAGCTGTCTGGATAGCCTTGAAAATTGTATTGTTTGTACCTTGCCTAAGCGGAAACTTAGCATCAAGTGCCTTGTTGAACAAAGTTGCTTTAAAACTTGTGTTTGAGCTAGACAAAGTTGGTTTAAGACCAAGCATTCATGAAATAGGAGAATTCTGGTGTGTCATAATCCTATAGAAGAGCAAAAGTGGACGTTCATGAAGATATATGAGCAGTAGCCCATTATGCAGCAGCAGCAATCTCCCAGCAAGTTTTTGGCCACATAACCACTTTGTGCAATCAGCAATGTAACATCACCTTCTTTCATACACCATTGCCTTTACTCTCTGCATTCTCCGTAAAGCAGTTGCTGTCACTTTTACATTAGCACTCCGGAAACTAGCATTTGCCTTTGATTTTATGTTGAATTGCAACCTAGAAATTTGATTCAAAGTTAGTGTTCCAATGGAAGTGTTTCTCAGCAGTTCCCACTTCAAGGGTTATTAGCTCAAAAGATATTCCTTTGCTGCTCACCAGGACCACCCCGAGTAGAACTCAGAGTTAAGTTCCATTGGGACAGAACCATCCTATCCGATACAGGACACAGAGTCTTGAGGACAGCAATCCTGTTTGATATTTGCATATATTTTTATCTCAGTAAATGACCGGCGTTGCAGGTAACACAAGTTGACAGGCATTGCACCATTTCCTGGGCAGCGCTGAACACAGTAGTGGCAAAACCTTTTTTGCTCTTCCTCCTACCATTCAAATGGTAACAATCTCAAGGCGTCATGCCACTCGCTGGGTGCTGTGGCCGCTGAACTTAGAAATGATTTCTCTCGCACAGTGTCTGTTGTGATCTCTCTTTTTTCTCGTTCGTAAATAGTTTTTTTGAAGCCATATGGCCCCTTGGTCGAGTTGTATCGGGAGCAATAGTATAATATATTTTTCTCTCAAATCTCTCTCCGCTGACCTATTCTCTTCATTCAGCTCTCAGCACCGACATCAAACTCTGTTTCTGAAGCGGCTGCACTCTCCCTTTGTTCAGCCCTCCTCACTGCACCAATCTCTTTGTGCAGCTCTCAGTTTTGAGAAAATATCCTGGCGGCACTTCGATTACCTTTGTTCCTCTTCACAACAAAACACACTGCTCTTGATGGAAAAATTGGGTCACATTACTTCATCAATTGCTTCAGTATTTGCATAGTGTTTATTTGCGACATGCAGACTTTACTTCTTTTTAACATACATTCAAGTAACTAGTAAGGGGTAGTGTGTGAGACTCATTATTTGGTAATTATTTGGTTCCAGTGTGGTACCCTTCTTGGTATACGAGGCTTAAATAATCCCTCTGAGAATGAAGGGGCTGGAGAGTGCCTTGTTATGAGGCTGAAAGATTGCCTCTGAGGATACTTTGCACGGCTAAAGTCAGTGCCTATGGAAACCTATTAGTGAGGGGAATAGTGTGAAGAAGTCATAATTTATCAAGAAAATGTAAGGGGAGTAATTATTTAAAGACTAGAGTTTGATGCAAGCTTCTTAAGTATACAAGCCTTCAGCTTCAATTTATCTCGCCTTCAGCGTATTATCTTCACTTTGGCTTGAGGGGGAGTGTTGAGAAACATGGGCCTAAGCCCACTTGAGTCGAAGTCCACGTATGACTTGGTCAAGACGCTACAACGTGGATGTTGACCTAGCTTTATGAGTCCTAATTGGACACTATTAGAAAGTCTTTCAGAATAAAATTGTAATAGCATAGTATGATTAGGATTCTTATACTTAGAGTTAGTTTATGATTTTGATTCTTCATATAAAGTCTATAAATATTAGAGAGGATATCAATTGAACTCACTACAACCTCATGAATCTAATTTCTATTTTCATCCTCTTCCTATTTGAGCCATCTCCTTCTAGTTCTCTCTCCTACTTGTTATTACTTTAATTCTAAAAATTTCACCAAGGGTTATTTTGGTCATCGTTTGTTAGTTTTAAACATTGTATTAGAGACACTCAATTAAAGCTCTTCTTCCGGTTTGGGTTTTATTTTTTAGTCCATTAACTTATGGCATGGAAGACTTCATTGTGTGAATGTCGCTTTTTATTAAAAAAAAGTTTGAAAACTTTATTTAATTCCCTCAGTAGTTGTAATAGAATTTTTCAATTGTCTTGTGTGTGTAGAAACCAAATATGCCAAGAAGCCATTCAAATCAGTTGAAAATTGTAGAACTGAAATTTTAAAATTAATCCTTTTGGACTTAGCGGTCTTACTAAAGGAAGTAGAAGGTATGATGTAACCATCATCGATAATTTCTCTAGATATGCTAGAGGTTACTTCCTGAAGAGAAAGGAGGAAGCAAAGGAAATGTTCCTGAAGTATAAGACAAGTGTTGAAAATCAATTGAAATAGAAAATTAAAAGCGTTAGGTCAATAGAGGAGGAGATTATGGTACTCTCTTCATTGAGAAATTCTATGAAAAGAATGGCATCATGCACCCCCAATACTTCCCCATAGAATAGCATAGTTGAAAGGAAAACTAAAACCCTTGAGGATATTGTAAACGCGATGGTTGTAAGTTTTGGATTACCAAACAACATGTGGGGGAAACCATTCTTTTGGCCTGTTATATCCTTAAAAAGTTCCTCACACAAAAATTGGATAAAACTCCATATGAGCTATGGAAAGGATTCACTGATAACATGAATTCCTTAAAGTGTGGGGATGCCTTACCAAAGTTAGATGACCAATATTCGTAGGTTATGCAGAACATTGTGTTGGATATAGATTCATGTCATTAGATGGCAATTCAATATATGAATCTAAAGAGGCATAATTTTTTGAGCACCTATTTCCTAGGAAAAAAAACATAACACTAACACTGATCCTGGTTCGTCTTGGGCACCTGTGACTCTGTCCAGTTCTTCTCCTAGAGTGAATGAATATTTAGATGAGCCTAGAATAAGTCAACGAAAAAGGATAGAGACTAGTTTTGGACTAGATATCAATATCGTATTCTTGATCAAGAATGATTATAAGACTTATACAAAAGCAATAACTTTTGTAGATGTTAATTTTTGCAAAGAAGCAATTAATAGTGAGCTGAACTCTATAAAGTCCCACCATATATGGGACTTAGTGGATTTGCCAAAAGGGTGTAAACCTACTAAATGTAAATTTCTTCTTAGAAAGAAATTAAGGTCTGACGGTTCCATAGATAAGTTCAAGGTTAGACTTGTTGTTGTTAGTTATACATAAAATAAGACATTGATTATTTTTGATAGCTATTCTACAGTGAACGAAATAGTAATTCTAAGAACTTGAGTTGCATTGGCAGTCATACATAGTTGTGCATCTAATTGGTGTTAAAACTGTCTTTCTCAATGGTGATTTTGGTAAGTGAGATTTATATACAACAACCTTAGGAGTTCATTGCAAAGTCAAGATGACAAGGTGTGTAAACTGAAGAAATCCTTATATGGTTTGAAACAAACTGTTAAGTAGTGGTAGGAGAAATTGAACAACACTTTGTTTATCAATAGATAGGTGGTAAATGCCTCAAACACATGTTTATGTTAATTATGTGTGGATCTTACTGTGTAGTAAAATGTTTTCAAGCGGATGACATGTTGATCTTTGGTACTAAGGAGAATATGGTTATTGAGACCTAGAAATTGTTATCCTCCATTTTTTACATGGAAGACATCAGAAAGCTGATGTAATTCTTGGTACTAAGTTAACAAAAGCTGAACAAGATTTTTCAATGAGCCAGTGTCATTATGTGGAGAACAAGTTAAAAATTCAACTGCTATAACCCTCTGCCTGTTAAAACTCTTTGTGATCCATTTATCCACCTTAAGAAGAATAAAGACGAGGGTTTGTGTATGCCAAATTAATAAAAAGTGTGGTGTTCTATATGAAGTTAGTAGATTGAGTCACTACATGCTTAACCCGAGTAGCAAACACTAGATTGCACCTTATCATTTGATGAAATAATTAAAAGGCACCATGAATTGGGGATTGCATTTTAGCAAGTTTTTTGCAATGTTGGAGGGATGCATTGATTCCAATTGGGTGTTTGATAATCATGAAGTGAGCTCTACTAGTGGCAATGTTTTTACTTTAGGTGGAGGGATTTTATAAAAGTCTGTGAAACAGACTTGCATTGCGCACTCCACCATAAAGTTGAGTTCATTGCACTTGAGCTAGCCGCTCGAGTGGCACAATGGTTAAGAAATCTCCTAGCAGATGTGTAATTGCGAGGGAGATAGAGTGTACCAGTCTCCCTACATTGTGATTCTCAAGCAGCTATGCTTATTGCACAAAATAGTGTTTACAATGGTAAGAGGAGACATAAACGCGTTAGACATAGTGTGGTTAAACAGATGTTGAGAAATGGTGTGTTTTCTTTGAATTGTCTAGAATAGAAAGAAATCTAGCTAACACATTACTAAGGGTTTAACTAGAAAATTAATTTTGGATACATCGAGGGGAGAGACCTTAAGCCCTATGATTGAAGACAAAATGGTGGATACCTTTCTTGAGGTCAAACAACCCAATTTCATTCTTGATATTGTTTTTAATCCCTATAGCCTAATACTGAGATTTTCTCTTATATTAGAAACTGTAGCCCTTTATTTTGGTAGTCCTATAGAGATGGACTTGACGGTTTGATGGTGTGATATAGAACCTTTGGCATCAGAAATTGTATACCTTTCTTTTGGTGGTCCTAATTAAATAGACTTGGCAGTTTCATCATTTTGAACGGTTACGCATTTAGTTGTTCGTTCAAAATTTAGAGTTTGATGCTTGTTTTGAAGGTGTCAAAAAGGTTCACTAAGTTCAAGAGTACTTGAGTTGGTGGATTCATTTTTTGCCTCATTTCACTACGTATCAATTAAACCAAAAGACATTGATACTTAAGTATTCGACACTTTCTATTCCCAGAACAATCTCGTTCTTGTGTGCCTTTTTGTGGGGCATTGTTAAGAAAAATGGCATTTGAAACAATACTATTTTCAAAACGAAAATGTGAGTCAGGTCAAGATTATTTTGGATCTGGACATTCTCATATCTTTACCGTTCCCGAAGGGTAAAGAGGTGACGAGCTACTTTCTGAAAAAAGGGTCGCATTGGGGCTTCAAATACCAAAGGATTCGAAGGTTGAAGCAATTGGAGATTGCATCTTCTCCCTCTGACACTGCAGTCTCCTAACCTGCAAATCCTCTCTTTCACAGTCCTGTTTTCTTTAGAAACATTCATTCTCGCCTCTGCTTACTCTCTTACTCTCTATGTGCGTAATTCTGCCCTATCCGAGTGGCATTTCCTCTTTTGTGCAACATTGTTGCTGACTACGACTATTATGAGCACAAAATCCGATTTTCGGCAAATTTAAAAGACTGCATCTCTCCATAGACGACTTCAAATCCCCGTGAGATTGAGGTGTAACCTTGGGAGACACTCGACTGAAGGACTTTGCACCGGTGGTTGCCAAATCCGTCTATAAGGCAATGGGTATACCATGCCATTGCCTTCTTCTGTCCGATAAGTCTTTCTTGTTCTTCATTATGTCATTCAGAAATGTAGTTATGTTTAATTTAGTTTTGATGTTAATCAAGGTTTGATATTGTATTCAATCTTATTTATTAATTAAGCTGTGAATGTTAATTTACACTGGATAGAACCATTGTTATAGGTCATTACGAATTTACTTTTTTTCTTTAATTAAGGTTAAAAAGATTTCACTTGATACATACATTACCTTGTAAATATTTCTAGTATTCGTTTTTGTTTCTTTAGGTTGTATTAGACTTCTTTATAGATAGATATTATCATCAGTAAAGTCAATTTATTACCGGTGAAATACAACATCTTAAATAATAGATGAAAGAAATCTAACCAAAATAATTCAAATTCAAATGTAATTTATTTAGTAGTTATTTTGTAGTTTTGGATAGCTAGTTTTAACCATTCTATTACTAAAGAAAAAAAGAGATATTTAAGGGGAGAAGAAGAAGGAATGAGGGAAGAAAGATAAGAATTTTGTGTATTGTGGTTCATTCTCACCCAAAGTGAACAATTAAATTATCCTACTCTAATTGGGACCTATCAATGGTATCATACCATACACCATGAGGATGGACAAAGAATGTCTTGAATCACTTAAGCAGGAATTCATCGGGCTGAAGGAATGGATAAAAAATCTGGAGCCAGCCTTGAGCCACCAGATTTCATGTTTGGAAGCCTCCATCGCCAAGATAGATGGTGGAGAAAAGAAGCCTCCACCCGTCGTAGGACAAAAAACCCGTCGCGCGAACAGAAATGTTTGCCCGACGCGTGAGCTCGTCGGCGGAGATACCCAATCCGCCGACAGGTACGAACGCATCGGTGGAAGCCATTCCACCGATGCACAATGGTGCGCCAGCACAAAAGGTCCCCAAGCGCGTAAAGGTGCGTCGGCGGAACGAGCTTGGACGACGCTCCCAACGCATCGGTGTAATTCATTCCGCAGACGCTTGCAGAGGCGTCGGGGGAGACTATTCAGCCAACGCATTCTCAAGCATCGGCGGAGATCAGCCGACGCGTCTAGATGCGTCGGCTGAGGTCATCCGACGCGTAGTTGCGCGCCGACGTAGAAAGTTCAGCCGACGTGTCGATGCGCGTCATCTAAGATCTGCCGACGCTTCTTTACGCGTCGGCTGTATAGCTACGCCGATGCGCCGGCATGCGTCGGCGTAGTTATACAGCCGACGCATTTAAAGTGCCTCGGCAGAGCGGTTCCCACGACGCGCCTTCATGCATCGGCGGAAGTTTTATGTTTTAAATTTTATTTTTTGTTTTTTTTCTTTGCCCTGTTTTCTTCGTCAATGTACAATTTTACAATAATGAAAAGAGACACATCGACAATGAAGAACACGTATACAGTTTTAAGTCTGCAAAAAACATTTTATATACATAAAAGATCTACAGTGTCTAAATTTACAATTGCTATTTTACATCCGATGAAAAGATCTACAATGTCTAAATTTACAATGTCTACAAAAAAAACAAGAGTTTGCAGTTCTCGACTATGCGTTTCCAATCATTACAGAATCTGGCAACAGTGGCTACTTCTACAATTCTGAAGTCAGCTCCAACAACAACCTGTGAACCTAAATAGAACATAAATTGCCACCAATTGCATCTTCAAGCTGCTTGAAAGCAAATGCCTATCCACAGTGCACACATACATTAACATGGAAATATCGTACAAGATAGCAAGAGAATGATGCAATCATGTGGGAAATAAGTTATATTACTTCTTCCTGACATTGGCAATGGCAATGGGAACCACTATCCCATCATCATCTAAATTTGCCACCAATTGCTCCAATGTTGCTTATCAGCCAAAATAATATATCTCAGCGCAAACTGAACAGCAAGAGACAGAAGATGCTATCACTGACCTCCAAAATGTTTACTTTGCAATGTCATTGATTATATATACGATCGTCAATGTTGCGACGGGTCGGTTTCTCCATGGCCAGAAGACCCTGCAGAAGCTTAACATGTAGAAAATTAGAGACATATATTTATGCTCATCAATTTAAAATAATGTAGAATACTGAAGACAATTCTTACCTTGCTGTGATTGTGCAAGAAGTAACATTTCAAACCTCTCCATGTGTTGGCTCATGGCTTCTACCTTCTGGGACAATGCCTCCTTATCCCGTCTCTCCCTCTCCAACTGTTCAGACAAGGCCACATAACTACGAGAGCTGGAAGAGGCACCTCTACGCAATCGAGCGCCTGTTCCAACCCCTCTCTCATAGCCACCTTTGCGGCCCCCAAACACTGTATCCATTACCGGTGTCACCTCTTTGGGATCCTTGGAGAAAGCAACATTACTTTCAAAGGCTGCACGGCGAACCGCTTCCTGCACAGTGAAATTAATGAATTAAATAGGTCTGGAAGTTGTATTCAACACAGATCATAAAGCACTCCATAAATTACACAGTGTTCAGTAGTTATTTCATCTAGATACGTCCCATCCTTTCTCTGGTGAGCTTTGAGGTATGCCATCAGGAAAGTGTAGCCATCAGGGTCAGCCGTACGCTGTAATTAATGTATGCAGTAAGTAATCAAGGATGAAAATGACAATAAGAAGAGTTCCCAGAAGGTAATCATATAAATACCTGTTCCTCTAAGAATCGGGGAAGAGACTTCGACCCAAGGGTATGCGTTGTCTTCAGCTTCTGTCGATTACGACTGTTCTGCTCATCGATACCATGACTCCTAACATTGTCCCAATACTTAACGAGAAGAACCCAGTCCTCTTGGTTCATACCAGGTATGGGACAAGTCTTAAGTTGTTCGTCAGTCTTCCCATCATAGTGCTCTTTCTTATATGCCGCTCGATTATCTCTAATGATTTTCTAGAGCACGGGCTTGATAGCCTCCATGGCCTCTTGCTCTGTGACTGGAGCACCCTCGACATCCACAAAGTTATACTTTTCCTGCAAAAAAAAAACTCAGTTTAAACGTCCCAATGCTGAAAATAAATAATTAACAAGCACTTCTTACTTTGATAATGTTAAACCAGGTTTGCAGCACATGGGAGGGATAGTCACACCACTAGAGATGCAATGGAAAGTACTAATCTGCCCGTACTACCGTCCCCATGAGATATGACAATGAAGACTGTCATCCTGCAATCATCTGGCGATCTCTGATTGTTACCATCCAAGGCTTATCAGGCAGCAACGAAGATGCTTTAACTTTCTGTTTCCCATGCGGATTTGATGGTTCAGCAACATCTTCTGTTTCTGCCCAGTCGGGTCTTTGCGTTTCCATGTCTTCCATGGGGATCTGGCCTGCCAAATTGCAAGTTAGAACACAATTCATATAACACACTACAAAAAGAACATTACACTTCAAGTTTACATGAAGAATAGCTCTCAGGTGATTTGTATTCTGGAAAGAACTCCCTAAACTTACGATTACACTCATCTATAATATGAAAGAACTAAAATTAGAAGACAAACATTCCAAATAAAAAAATCTGGTTTTTGTTAGTACCCATGTCTGGCATCTGTGACGATGACGCTAGTGTAGCTGGAGCAGAAGCCGGTGGAGTCGGAGTCAGAACTGGTGTTGCCCAGGCAGGCCGAGTCAGACTCAGCACTGCTGTTGTTCGGGCTGGCCGAACTGCCCGAACTTTGACCCTTGTTGGTGACGGTGATGAGGAGTCAACGGGATGCTTCCTCGGAAGCATATTTACCCTACAAATTTAAAGAAACGGGGAGTGTCAGCTTTCTTCACAAAATAAATTAAATTAGGTATTACGATCCACACTACAATAATTGTAATCTATCAAACTTACACTATGTTACATTCAAGTCTACAGGATCAATTCTTAATCCTGGACCTAGGTCAATGCGTACCCACAAAACATCATCAGCTTGGTTCAATTCTGTGACGTCTCCGATCCCTTTGTCTTGTGCCAACAAGATGGCCTCATCCTCTTCGGCCCTCACATCGATGTTAACTAGAGGGATGTTGTATGTGTCCCGAGGTCTCCAACGACACACAACACTCCAAGTTGGATCAACAGGGTCTTTTGAATAAAATACTTGTTGGGCTTGAGATGGATAGATGAAGGGTTCGTCTTTATATGTGTGCTTTGACGAATTCACTAACGTGTAATCAAGCCCATCAATAACACAACCAGTGCCCTTCTTCATATCGAACCATCTGCACTTAAATATGCTAATGGGACTCCGAGGCCCAACGAAGACTTCGAGTACCATCTGCAGAACACCGTAAAATATCTCACTTTCTTCCCCCACAGTGGCAATGCCACTTTTTGAGTGGTCCGATTTTCATCAACTTGCTCTGTCTCAAACTTGTAACCATTCCCAGAAAAACCTTTATACGACTTGGTTTCGCAATTGCGGCCACGAGCAAGATATTGTAGATCTTCTATCGCATCGTCCTGTTGCGATAAATTTATCACCTACACAATTTGATGATTAAACTCCTTAGGTGTCAACAAAGCGGAGACACTTTAATGGAAGCACATCAAAATTCTGCTTTGGGGGATAAACTCACCCGTGTTCTAAACCACTGCACAAAATGTAAGTGTTGCTCTGTCTGTATCCGATGATCGATCCATTGGGGGTGCAGCCTTCTCTAGTAGTCTCTTTGTTCCCTACAACCAAATGTGGAAGAGATTAATTAAGTTGTGATATATTGGTTGTGGAGAGTATAATATTTAGTTAGAGGACTTGAATTACTTTCAATAGGTACGGATGAGCCTCTAGAGTGTTGAATAGTAAAAACCGGTGGATCTGGTACACATCATCAGCGGTGAGCATATGAGGACGCGCTGCCCCTAAAGGTCCTAGTTCATACCTTACCGGTCTACTAATCTTGGACTCCATCCCCTGTACATAGCGTGCACAAAAAGTAGTTACTTCTTCCATCAAGTAACCTTCTGCAATGGATCCCTCTGGCCGATTCTATTACGGATGTAATTCTTCAATGTAAGCAAGTGATGTTCAATTGGGTACATCCATCTGTACTGCACTGGCCCTGCTAGTCTATCTTCCGTTGGTAGGAGTATACTCAGATGGACCAGGACGTCAAAAAACAAAGGTGGAAATATTCTCTCTAACTTAGACAAGATTAATGGGATGGCTGCCTCAAGTTTTTCCACGTTTTGCACATCAATCACTTAGGAACACAACTCCCTAAAGTAAGCTGAAAACTCATTCAAAACTTTGCACACCGGCATTGAAATCGTTTTTCTCAATGCTAATGGAAGCAGCTGTTGCATAAGAACATGAAAATCATGACTCTTGAGGCCCACCATTTTCCTTGATTTGACTTGTACTTGGTTTGAGACATTTGAACTAAAACCGGATGGGCGCTTTAATTCCTTCAAAACACGTAGAAAACGTGTTTTTTCATCCTTCGTCAAACTGTATGCCGCATGAGGAATTAATACCTTCCCAGCAACTTTTTTCGATGGCCGTGGATGGAGTTGTTTCCATATGTTAAGCGCCTACAAGTCTAATCTGGACTTCAAGTTATCCTTTGACTTTCCATCCTTTTCCAAGAGTGTACTCAAAATACCGTCGCATACATTCTTCTCGATATGCATGACATCTAAGTTGTGGCGAATGAGTAGACCGCTCCAATACGGAAGTTCAAAAAATACACTCCTCTTCTTCCATCCTTCGGGCAAAGTGTTGGCCTCCACCTGAACCCCTTTCCCCTTCCCAAACATAGCGTTTTCATGCCCCACTAGACTATTCTTAATGTCTTCACCATATAAGGGAAGGAGGGTTCCATCTCGTTCCTTTGTCCCATCAAACGACCTCTTATCTGCATGCCGCGGATGATCATTTGGTAGAAATCTTCGGTGCCGCATGTATACACCTTCTCGACTATGCGGCAGATATGATGAAGCAGTGCTCACGTGACAGGTGGGACATGCTTTGTACCCCTTCGTACTCCAACCAGACAACATGCCATATGTAGGAAAGTTTGATATAGACTATTGCCTTGCACTCCCAAAGATTTGAGAAACCAAAAATCAGACATGGTGAAGAGCACCTACACCTGTGGCCTTATAATGGATTCTCCATTGGAGAGATAGAGGGAGAGAGAGAGAATTAAATAGTGAAACAGAATTTCAGAGAAAAATGAGACGAGAGAGAAATCAGAGTGGTTGAGAGACAGAGAGAGAGAGAGAGAGAGAGAGAGAGAGAGAGATAAATTAAGAGAGAGAGTTAAAAGTTCTAACAAAATTTCAACTCAGAGAATGAGAGAGTGAGAGAGAGAGGGAGAGAAAATAAGAGAGAGATTTAAGAGTTTAAAACATAATTTTAATTCAGAGAGACAGAGAGAGAGAGAGAGAGTGAAAATAAGAGAGAGATTTAAGAGTTTAAAACAGAATTTTAATTCAGAGAGACAGAGAGACAGAGAGGGAGAAAATAAGAGAGAGGTTTAAGAGTTTAAAACAGAATTTAAATTCAGAGAGAGAGATAAAGAGAGGGGGAGAGAGAGAAAATAAGAGAGATATTTAAGAGTTTAAAACAGAATTTAAATTCAGAGAAACAGAGAGAGAGAGAGAGAGAAAATAAGAGAGAGGTTTAAGAGTTTAAAACAGAATTTAAATTCAGAGAGAGAGATAAAGAGAGGGGGAGAGAAAGAATATAAGAGAGAGATTTAAGAGTTTAAAACAGAATTTAAATTCAGAGAGAGATAAAGAGAGGGGGAGAGAGAGAAAATAAGAGAGAGATTTAAGAGTTTAAAACAGAATTTAAATTCAGAGAGAGAGAGAGAGAAAATAAGAGAGAGATATAAGAATTTACAACCGAATCTTAATTCAGAGAGAGAGAGAAAGAGAGAGAATAAGAGAGATTTAAGAGTTTACAACAGAATCTTAATTCAGAGAGAGAGAAAGAGAGAGAGAGAGAGAGAGAGAGAGAGAGAGAAAATAAGAGAGAGTTTTAAGAGTTTAACACAGAAGTTCAATTCAGAGGGAGAGAGAAAGAGAGATAGAGAGAGAATAAGATAGAGATTTAAGAATTTAAAACAGAATTTTAATTCAGAGAGACAGAGAGAGAGAGAAAATAAGAGAGAGGTTTAAGAGTTTAAAACAGAAGTTTAATTCAGAGGGAGAGAGAAAGAGAGAGAGATAGAGAGAGAATAAGATAGAGATTTAAGAGTTTAAAACAGAATTTTAATTCAGAGAGACAGAGACAGAGAGAGAGAGAGAGAAAATAAGAGAGAGGTTTAAGAGTTTAAAACAGAATTTAAATTCAGAGAGAGAGATAAAGAGAGGGGGAGAGAGAAAATAAGAGAGAGATTTAAGAGTTTAAAACAGAATTTAAATTCAGAGAGAGATAAAGAGAGGGGGAGTGAGAGAAAATAAGAGAGAGGTTTAAGAGTTTAAAACAGAATTTAAATTCAGAGAGAGAGATAAAGAGAGGGGGAGAGAGAAAACAAGAGAGAGATTTAAGAGTTTAAAACAGAATTTAAATTCAGAGAGAGATAAAGAGAGGGGGAGAGAGAGAGAGAATAAGAGAGAGATTTAAGAGTTTAAAACAGAATTTAAATTCAGAGAGAGAGAGAGAAAATAAGAGAGATTTAAGAGTTTACAACAGAATCTTAATTCAGAGAGAGAGAAAGAGAGAGAGAGAGAGAGAGAGAGAGAGAGAGAGAAAATAAGAGAGAGATTTAAGAGTTTACAACAGAATCTTAATTCAGAGAGAGAGAGAGCAAGAGAGGGGGAGAGAGAAAATAAGAGAGAGACTTAAGAGTTTAAAACAGAATTTAAATTCTGAGAGAGAGAGAAAAAAAATAAGAGAGATGTAAGAGTTTAAAACAGAATCTTAATTCAGAGAGAGAGAGAAAGAGAGAGAGAGAAAGAGAGAAAATAAGAGAGAGGTTTAAGAGTTTAACACAGAATTTTAATTCAGAAAGAGAGAGAAGGAGGGAGAGATAGAGAGAGAATAAGAGAGAGATTTAAGAGTTTCAAACAGAATTTTAATTCAGAGAGAGAAAATAAGAGAGGTTTAAGAGTTTAAAACAGAATTTTATTTCAGAGAGAGAGAAAAAGAGAGGGGGAGAGAGAGAAAATAAGAGAGAGATTTAAGAGTTTAAAACAGAATTTAAATTGAGAGAGAAAGAGAGAGAGAAAATAAGAGAGATTGGAAGAGTTTAAAACAGAATTTTAATTCAGAGAGAGAGAGAGAGAAAATAAGAGAGAGGTTTAAGAGTTTAAATCAGAATTTTAACTCAGGGAGAGAGAGAGAGAGAGAAAGAGAGAGAGAGAGAGAGAGAGAGAGAGAGAAAATAAGAGAGAAAATTAGAAGTTTAAAACAGAATTTGAGGGTAAACAGTAAGAGAGAGAGAGAGAGAGAGAGAGAGAGAAAAGTAGGAGGGAGATGGAGGGAAAGTTTGGAGAGATAGAGGGTGAGAGAGATTGAAATTTGAAAAAGATTGTGAGAATAAACCGAGAGAGAGAAATATATAACAATGGAGAAATCAGAGAGAATAAGAAAGATATAAAACCCGAGAGAGAGAGAGAGAGAGGAAGACATAAGGAGAGGGAATTCAGGGAGCAACCAAATAGAGACAAAGCAGAGAGAAACAGTCACTGAAATACAAATTCGACACATCCACCATTGATTTTGAGAGAAACACACCGGTACACATCCACCATCGATTCAACAAGGGAATGCACTAGTAAAATAATTGTAAGAATCATTCAACCCATAACTGCAATACCATGGAAAAATCTTTTAACAAAAATAAAAATGCTTTAATACAATCCACAACTATGTATCAAATACCTGAAGATAAAAACCTTAACGAAGAATTAATTCTAATAGATGCTTCTCAGTAATTAAAACAACACTTACGACAATGGAAAAGGTACTCGCTACTTTTCTGCAGTGGCTTTCGGGACCGTTACCAGTCTCTGATTTTCGCTCGACGATTGCCTTCTCTCGCTGGTTGTCAACAGAGGGTTTGAGGAAGGCGAAACTGTAGCTCAGAGGGAGGCAAAGAGATAAAATAAGATAGAATTGTGAGAATAATGACGAAGGAGGAAAAGGGGAGAAGCCAGGGAACGCCGGGGGAACACCTCTCGCTTTCATTTCGCGCGCTCGATTCCGTCAACGCGTTTCGACGCCTTTCGTCGCAGGAAAGGGTTTAAATTTCTACCCTACACAGTCTTCCCGTTACGCGCGTAACGCTACGTGGGCAGTTTGGTCCAAAGCCGACCCAATTGGCAGATACATTTCAACCCGTCGGCGGAGCAAATAAGTCCACCAGAGTAATATCCGCCGACGCATGCAAGGGTGCGTCGGTGGACGAAATCGAAGGTTCCCCCGATGGGTTCGTACTGGGGTGCGTCGGCGCTTCAGTTTAGTGTCCGCCGACGCGTGTAAGGAAGAGTCGGCGGACGTCATTGGATGTTCCGCCGACGGGTGGGTGGGATTCCGCGTTGTTCGGCCGATGAGTCAAAAAACCCGTCGGCGGAATGCCTCTCCGCCGACGCATAATGTTCCAACCGTCGGCGGACGGGACATTTTTGCTAGTGTTGTAAACATTGTCAATAATACTATTGAATAATACTGAAAATCTGTCAAAGACTTTCCTTATTTTCATGGTATATGAGCCATAGCACATTCACACGATCCTCAGAATATTTTACCTTCCACGACTCTTCTATGGAAGGCTTTTTGTCTTCAAAGGCTTAGACCTCATTAACGACAGCATCCCCAGACCTGTTTCTTCTTTTGATGACATAGCCAAAAGGAACGTTTAGAACAGATGGTCCTGAACTGGCTTGTCTCCTCTCAGTCCAATGCTGTACCTTCTCAGGTCGTGGACAAGGAGACTACACATGAAGTATGGCTGATGCTTGAAGAGATATACAGGAAGGTTATTCGGTCCTGTATCCAGCAGTTAAAAATGGACTTCCACAGACTCCAACGAGGCTCCAAAACAATCCATGAATATTTACAGCATGCCAAATCAATCTCTCTGTTGCTTGCAAGCATTGGGAAACCGGTTCACCTGTCGTAGCCATTATCGACTCTAATCCGGATCCGTCATTAAAATCAATCTCAGGTATCCTTTTGGACTAAGAGAAGTGGCTCTATACGGTTGCTTCCACCATTCAAGCTCTCTTTGTGGTATCTTTGCAATCGCATACCCGATAGAACTCTTTGGCACGCCCTTTCTGTGGTTCCCCAAGCCAGCCTTCATCAAACCCTTGACGGCCTGCCCGCTCGAAGGGATGTAGCCACTCTCAGCCATCCTCTAACATGAATACCAATTCGTTGAATACCAATGTCGTCTATAATCGTTGTGGGAACCCCTATCATAAGGCAAACCACTGTTGGCCCCGGAGGATGCTCTTCCTGCCTCTGCAGTATTTCCGGCTGAGTCACAGCATCCAATTAACAATGATGACTGGTATTTCGATTTAGAGGCCACCCATGATATCACTTCAAATGCAATTGATGTAACTACTCTGGCTACAATTCAGTCATGATTGGGATCAGTCGTCCCCTTCCTATTACTCATTGTAGTTATTCAGTATAGACATTATGGAATGATACCAATATTAATAGAGTAATGCTTCGTGCACCAGTTGGGTGCAAGAGTCGGCAGGCCCTTTGTGAGAGGGCCGGTGCAGCGCACCCAACCGGTGCCCAAGTCATTATTCATATTAATACCATTGTACTCTTGGTTTCTTTTATTACTAAGAAACTTCTATCTAATTCGGCCAAATTTGATAATTCGGCTTTCACTTGTCATCCTCCAGCTATTTTATACGTGATTTGCATACCAACCACATAATTCCCTGAGGACCTGGCCCCTCTACTTCATATGACATTTCCTTCTCAAAGAACACACCCTTGCTCTGAGTGCCAGTATGGGAAAGGCCACTGACTCCCTTTTTCAATGAGTTCAATCCGTACAAGTTAACCACTGCAATTTGTCCACTCAGATGTGTGGGGCCCAACAAACTCCTCCTTTAGATCGGTTTCATTTTTACTTAATTATTCAGGATGATTTTTACCGGTTTTCTTGGTTATTTCCAATAAAACGCAAGTCAGACATTTTTTAATGTATTTAGAGAATTTATACCCATGGCTGAGATGCGGTAGCGCCACTTTACAATCTGTTCAATCAGATGGGGGAGGCCAATTTATATCTAATTCGCTGCAGCTCCATTTTCGTCAATGTGGAATTCAACATCGATTGTCTTTGTCCCGGCACTCTAGAATAGAAGGGAGATGCAGAATGTAAACATCAGCACATCGTTGAAACATGCCTCACGATGCTCTCTCAAGCTAAATTACCAGTCTCCTACTGGTCTTATGCGTTTACCACAGCCATCTATTTAATCAACCGACTACCAAGTCTAGTTATCTCTGGTCACACCATACTATCAATATTTCGGGACAACTCGGTTATATGATCTTGTTAATATGTATATTGCATAGGGGTATTTTAGTCTTTTCCCCATCAAGGGTATTTTGGTCATTTGACCATTGTAACATGAGTATAAGTACCTTAGTTCATTAATGAGATGTAACCCGTTTTTGATAAGTGTAACAAGGTATCACAGCCATGTCGACTCGGATTCAACTCGGCGTGCATCAGTTAGAAAAGAGATCAATACGGACGGTGAACTGAGTCAACTCGGACGGGTAGACCGAGTCGACTCGGCCTACTCGTCTTCTTCGCCAAATCGAAACCCTGTTTCGTTGCTTCTTCCGAGCCGATTTTTGTTGATTCAGAGCTTGTTTGGCTCGGAAATTAGTTGAAATCTTCGCTCTTCCCTCTGATTTTGGATTGAAGCCACGATTGGGTCTTTGGAAGTCCGAATTGATGCGAGCGGAGAGGGCTTCATCTTTCCTTTTGAATTTTGCTTTAGTGCTTCGTTCCGACCAGATTCGCAGCTAATCGTGGTCGGATCTTTGATAGTTGCTTCCACAAAGGCAGTTTGGCGACGATTTGAGGTGATTTCCAATTTTGTTTGAAGCATTTTGGGTGTTTTCTTGCTTCCCCCATCGTGTTGCCGCCGTGTTGCCGCCGCATCGCCGTCGTTTCACCACCACGTCGCTGCCGTGTCGCCGCCGTCTCGCCGATCGGTCGCTGTTCAGTCGTCGTTGCTCCGCCTCCGGCGCCGCCGTCGTGCTCTTTTGGCACCTCCATTTGCATAAAACCCTAGTTAGGGTTCCTTTCAGCCGGACCAGCCCGAGCTTGGTTCGCCCAAACCGAACCGGGTTCGACCAAACCGACCCAGGTTCGACCAAACCGACCCAGGTTCGACCAGAATGAACCGGGTTTGACCAGACTGAACCGGGTTCCACCAGACCAGATCGGGTTCGACCAGACCGAACTGGGCCGACTCAGACAGATTCGGGCCTGCTCAGACCGACCCGGGCCCGCTCAGACCACCCCGTCCCGGCTCATTCCACATCAGGTTTTTTGGTTTCTTTTCTTGCAATTTGAGACTGTGCCTGCTTTGTGACTGAGGATCTACTCTTTGTTCATCATGTCTTCGTCTAGTGATCATATTTCGCATGTGCCAGTCAAGTTAGATAGGACTAATTATGTTCATTGGGTTTCCCTTATGCGCAATTTTTTGAAAGGTCGAAATTTATGGAAGTGTGTTACTGGTGATTGTCAATTGACTGCTGACTCTCCTTCTAAAGCCATAGAAGAATGGGACATCAATAATTCTCGGACTATTACATGGTTGCCCAGTGCTGTTTCGTCCTCTTCCCTTAGCTTAGAGGTCGGTAAATTTGAGAATACGAGGGATGCTTGGTTGTTTTTAGAAACTCGCCATAAAGGGAACAATTTTGCTAAACAATATAAACTTGAGATGGATATTCGGTCTATCAAGCAGGCTCCGGGCCAATCAGTCTCTGATTTTTACAGTCAGATGTCTTTATTATGGGATCAGTTAGCTGCTATGGATCCGAAATTTGTTTGCACAGCCGATAGAGACGTCTTTCATAAACATCTTGAGAGGGTACATTTGGTTCAGTTCTTAATGGCACTTCATGATGATTTTGAGTCCATTCGATCATCTATGTTCCACAGAAGTCCTTTGCTTTCAGTGGAAGGAGTTGTATCAGAATTAATAGTAGAGGAGACACGTCGCCTTACGGGGGGGGTCCTCTGGGTTCTTCAGTTCGAGATGTTGACACTGTTTTTGCTACATCTCGTCGACCTTCTTCTTTTATGAATAACCAGCACAGCACCTCTCGTGACATGACTCAAGTACGCTGTAACTACAGCAGGGAGTATGGGCATATGAAGTTTAGTTGTCCGAAACTCAAGAAGCCTCCCCATCCTCATTCTACACGCCGTACTACAGCTGTTTCTGCTTCTACTGATTGTTCCACCAGCACAGCTCTACTTCCGCCTCCTACCCTTACTACTATGGATATCCAGGATATGATTAGCAAGGCCATTGCGGGCCTTGGTCACGGTACTTCCTCAGCTTCTTCATTGTCTATCACTCCAGGTAATACTTCATGGATAATTGATTCTGGTGCGACAAATCATATGACTTTTGATTCCTCTGTTTTTGTCTCTACCTCTTCTGGTTCTTCTTCTCCCATATACACTGCTTATGGTTCCTAACTTCTTGTTGAATATATTGCTTCTGTTCGTACTCCTTCTGGTCTTAGTTTTTTCGATGTTCACTATGTTCCTCGCCTGTCTATGAATTTTTTATCTGTTGGTCAATTGTGTGATCTTGGATTTCATGTTTTATTTTCCTCTTCTGGCTGTCAGGTACAGGATCCATTAACAGGGAAGGTTCTTGGGACAGGCCAGTGTTGGACGGTTGTTAGAAATTGAGTGCTTGTCATAGTTCTGATTTTTCACTTCGGCATAATCGGTTGGGCCATGTATCTTCACCTACTCTTCGTAAATTGATTAATACAGGCCAGTTAGGGAATGTTTCTTCTAAATTACTACATTGTGTTAGTTGTAAACTTGGCAAACATACTACTTTACCCTTTAATACAAGCTTTGTGCATTCTTTAGCTCCTTTTGATATTATTCATTCCTCTATTTGGGGGCCGTCTGTGGTTCCTTCCATGGGCGGATCTTGCTACTATGTTGTGTTTGTTGATGATTACTCTCGTTTTGTTTGGGTTTATTTGTTACGGACTCGTTCTGCATTTTACGAAACTTATATTGAATTCTCCACCATGATTCGCACACAATTTTCCAAAACTATTAAAGTTTTTCGTTCAAATTCACGGGGGGAATTTATATCTCATAAGTTCCGAACGTTGCTTAAGTCACATGGTTCTTTACAACAACTTGCTTGTCCGTATACTCCACAACAAAATGGTGTCATTGAAAGAAAACATAGACATATTGTTGAAACTGCACGCACTCTTCTTTTGTCCTCTTCTGTTCCAAAAAAATTCTGGGGTGAAGCGGTTTTGACTTCTGTTTATCTTATCAATCGGTTGCCTTCGGTCATGTTGAAAGGTTCTACACCTTTTCATCGTCTCTATGGTTTGTCTCCTGATTATTCTGCCCTTCGTGTTTTTGGTAACACGTGTTTTGTTTTACTTCCTGCACGTGAACGTGATAAGTTATATGCTAAATCTGTTATGTGCGTATTTTTGGGCTACGGTATAGAGCAGAAAGGTTTTCGATGCTATGATCCACAAAGTAACAAGTTGCGTATTTCACGTCATGTTACTTTCTGGGACAAATTACAGTTTTACTCTTTACCTTCTCAAAAATCACAGTCTGATCTTTCTCCCCCTGTTATCTTTGATCTTTTTCCGGATGACCTGTCATCTGTATCTTCTTTATCTGATTCTGTTCCAGGTTCACCAGTTGACACGTCCTTGTCCCCTGCACCTTCTCCGACTGATGCTCCTGTGCCATCTATCAACCTGCCTTCGTCTTCTGCTTTGCCTCCTAGCTTGACGATGGACTCCTCCCTAGAGGATCCTGTGGGTCAACCTCGATATCCGTCACGTACTCGTCACCGTCCGGTACGTTTAGATGACTATCATTGTTATTTATCCGCTCTTATTTCTATTCATGAACCTTCTTCCTATCGAGAGGTTTCTTCTGACCCTCTTTGGCAGCAAGCTATGAGTGAGGAATTACAGGCTTTGGCCAAGGCTCGTACTAGGGATCTTGTTAATCTTCCTCCTGGTAAGTCTACTATTGATTGTAAGTGGGTTTATAAAGTTAAAACCAAGGCAGATGGCTCTGTTGATCGTTATAACGCTCGCCTAGTGGCGAAGGGTTATACACAGGAGTATGGTATTGATTATGAAGAGACATTTGCTCTGGTTGCTAGACTGACATCTGTTCGTCACTTAATTGCTATTGCTTCTGTTCGCCATTGGCATTTGTTTCAGATGGATGTGAAAAACGCTTTTTTGAATGGTGATTTGTCTGAAGACGTTTAAATGTTGCCCCCCAGGATTTAAACCTTCCTCTCGGCAAGTATGTAAACTTCGTCTTGTTCTGTATGGTTTGAAACAAGCGCCCTGTGCTTGGTTTTCGACTTTTTGTTCGAAAATAGTGCAGTACGGTTATCGCCAGAGTTCTCATTATTCTGTACTGTTTATTTGTCAGACTTCTCGGGGTATCGTCTTACTCTTGTTATATGTTGATGATATGGTTATTACAGGCGATGATCTGCAAGGCATCTCGGCCCTTAAGAACCATCTCTGCTCTTGTTTTGAGATGAAGGATCTCGGACGGTTGAGGTATTTCCTTGGTTTAGAGATTCTCCCACTACGTGATGGTTATGGACTCTCTCAGGTGAAGTATGCTTCTGATTTACTTATTCGAGCCGGTCTTCCAGATAACAAGACATACGATACACCCTTGGAGCTTAACGTTAAGCTGAGAGACACAGATGGCGAGCTCCGCTGAATATAGAGCTTCGCTGATATCAGTTATGCAGTTCATGTTGTCAGCCAGTTCATGTCTGCTCCTCGGACTGTTCATTATGCTATCGTGTTGCGCATTCTACGCTATGTTCGGGGCAATCTGTATAGGGGTTTGTTGTTCTCGTCTACTTCGTCTCTTACTTTGTCTGTCTATTCTGATGCTGATTGGGCCGGTGATGTTAATGATCGTCGTTCTACTACCAGGTATTCACTTTTTTTAGGAGATTCTTTGATTTCTTGGCGTAGTAAGAAACAAACTACTATTTCTCGTTCTAGTACTGAGGCTGAATATAGAGCTTCGCTGATACAACCTCTGAGCTCGTCTGGCTACGTTGGATATACTTCAGGATATGGGTGTCTCTTTGGATTCTGCTACTCCATTTCATTGTGACAATAAGAGTGCTCTTCAGATTGCTCACAATGATGTGTTTCATGAGAGAACCAAACATACTGAGGTTGATTGTCACTACATTCGACATCATTGTGTTTCTGGTACTATCACACTACTGTATATACCCTCTGAACATCAGATTGCTGATTTATTTACAAAGTCGCTTACTTCTTCGCAATTTCGATATTTATGTTCCAAACTCCAGATGTGCTCTTTTGATCCATCTTGAGTTTGAGGGGGGATGTTAATATGTATATAGAATAGGGGTATTTTGGTCTTTTCCCCATCAGCGGTATTTTGGTCATTTGACCATTGTAACATGTGTATAAGTACCTTAGTTCATTAATGAGATGTAACCCGTTTTTTGATAAGTGTAACACTTCTCAAGCCATTTTTATGTCTCTGTTATCCCTGTCTCAGGCCTTTCAGTATTATGAAACTTTAATTTTGAAGCTGCTGATGTATATTTCTTGGCTACAGTACTAGACAAAAAGGATATTTGTGCCTTGATCTTCAACAATGGCGCATCTTCACATCCAGACATGTCATCTTCGACGAACATTATTTTCCTGGAAACTGCATTCGGAACCTTTTATAGTTAAGCAGTTTCCCTCCGTTCCAGCATATTTCAAAAACTCAGCGGTCCTACTTTTTCATTTGTACACGCCCACAAGGTCTGATTTTTCTATATATGCAGCCACTGCTTCAATCAACTCTAACATTCCCTCCATCTCTACTTTCCACACAACCTTCTAGTTCTGCAAACCAGCACCATCTCCTATTTCATGCAACTCTAGTTCTGGCACCACGTCTTTCGGCATATCGAAATTGCTCCTCACTTCAGCACACTCGGGTCGACTACGAGCACCTCCACCACACCTCCATTCTGCTTCACTAACACCGCCCCAACCATCCACTTCAAGGCACAATCAAAACCCCTCCCCACCGTCCACTTTGCCCATCTAAACCAACACGGTGATTGTTGACTATTCCTTCTCCTGTGGCAGGCGGTACTTCGCCTACTGTAAAGGATCTCCAAGATCTTCGGGTCTCAATGAATCAGGCTCTTCTGGCTCATCAACAACAATCTCAGCCAAATAATTAGCCAACGCGGTATCTTCCTGAATGGAAAGTCTTCTCTGATTTTAGAATATCTCATTCAAATTTCAAAACACATCCATATGGGAACCAACTATAAATAGTTTCGTTCATATGTAAAATGAGTTTGTACACTTTTATAAATTGTAAGCATACACAACTACACAAATCATCTGAGAATTTATTTTAAAGTTGGACCCACACCAGTAATATCAGTTGATGGTTTACAGTATTATCTTTCCATTGTTTATTCTTTTACTAACTTCACTAGGATATTTTTTTCCTAAATCTAAAATAGATATTTATTCCATCTTACCTCAATTCACCATCCTTATTCAAAATCAACGCAGTACCACTATTCAAACAATGTAGACAGATGGAGGCTCCAAATTTCAAAGTTGAGCTTTTCAGTCTTGTCTCGCATCTTATGGCATGACTCATCATATTTCATGCCCTTACATGTTGAAGGAAAGCACTGACATACAGTCCAGTCTGGACTCACCCTTCTTTCTCACAATCGTTTCCCCACCTAATACTGGGATTCTTCATTTTGTACGGCCACCTACCTTATTAATCGGCTGCCTACACTCTCTCCAATCAAAGCTTCACCGTCTGAACAGTTACTCCAAAAACATCCGACTCCAATTTCTTACGGGTCTTCGGATGCGTGTGTTCTCCCCAAAAAGATCTGACTACACGAAACACAAACTGAAGTTCCAAAGCAAATGCCGCACTTTCATAGGCCACACCCCAACTACAAAGGATATCGCTCTCTCTCTGCAGAAAAATAATTTTTTTTTCTCTCCAAATGGAATATTTCATGAAAATGTCGTCCTTGTCAAAGCTCTTTCTACTGCCACTGTTGACATAATTCATTCAACTACATTGGGACTTCAATCAGGCATGAAGCCTATTTTCTCTTCAAATATCTCTCCATTAACACTGAATCCTTCTCAAACCTCACCAAATCAATCACATACAATAACCGAGAATTATAGCTCCCCACCAATCCTCAATACCGATCCAATGCCTACCCCTTCCCCGACAAACTAACCTACCAACCCAACTTCTACTACCTCGCTTCCGACTTCACAGCAATCTGCACCTCTTGCCCCAAGCTCTGTGGCCCCATTATCCACTCACCACATGACTACAAGATCCAAAACACGCAACCTTAAACCAAAGATTTTTCTCTGCTGCAAAGCAACTAGACCCTGAGGATCTTCATAGTACACCCTCTTGCTATTCGAAGGTTATTAAAATAACCCATTGGCACGCAGCTATGACCGAGGAGATGAACGCCTTAATTCACCACAACACCTGAACATTAGTCCCCAAAACAGTTGATTGGGAGCCACTAGGCTGTAAATGGATTTTTTTTAACAAAAGAGCGATTGGATGGAAAAGTCGACCGCTTTAAAGCACGACTCATCGTAAAAAGTTTTCATCAGCGTAAGGGTCTATATTTCTTCAAGATGTTTAGTCCAGTTGTCAAGCCAACTACAATTCGCCTTCTATTGAATTTGGCACTTATTGTTAATTGGGACGTTCAACAGCTAGATACTCAGAATGCCTTCTTTCATGGCGAACTCAAAGAAGAAGTGTACATATGCAGCATCCATGTTTTATTGATCCAACTAAACCGAATCATGTCTATTGTCTTTTATGGCCTCACATAGTCTGCCCGAGCTTGGTACACTCGATTATCGGTATTAGTAACTGATCTCGATTTTACAAGCTCTATAGCAGACAACTCTTTATTCATTTTATTTTCGGCCAAACAGTCTTAATTCTTTTGGTGTACGTGGATGATATAATTTTCATCTCCAACAATGAACCCGCTGCTGCAGCTGTCATCGGTGCATTACAACATCGCCTTCCAGTCAAGTGCTTGGGTCCGCTTCACTATTTTCTGGGCATCCAAGCCACAACATCTTCTTGATCCTTACATCTCTGTCAGCAAAAAATTTCTGAAAATCTCATAGAGCAGCTTCATTTAGATAATGTCAAGCCCCTCTCAACACCAGCAACTACTGGTAGTAAAATTTCAAAATACGCTGGTTGTCCGCTGTCGGATCGCACGACTTATCGATCTGTTGTTGGAGCACTTCAGTACCTGACTATAACGTGACCTGACCTACAGTACGTTGTTAACCAAGTATGCCAATTTCAACAGCAACCCGCTAATATTCACTGGACTGGAGTCAAGCTTATTCTTCACTACATTTAGGTCACCTTGAATTACGGGATTACTCTTTTGTCAATTGATCATTTTGATATTACTCTGATGTCGACTGGGCAGGCAATTGGGATGATAGGAGATCCATGACTAGGTACTGTGTCTTCCTTGGCGATAATCTACTGTCCTAGAATTATAAGAAACAACCAAGAGTTTCTCGCTCAAGTGACGTACAAGAATACAGTGCTTTGGCTACAGTGACTGCAGTACTCTCCTGGCTTCTTCAATTACTTAAAGAATTGCAATTTTAAATTATTCAGAAACCCACAGATTGGTGCGACAATCTTTCAGCAACGTACATAGCCGCCAACCTTGTTTTTCACGGCCACACCAAACATATAAATTTGGATTACTACTTTGTACGTGAAAGATTTAATCATGGTTGTTTGCAAGTCCATTACATATCCACAATCTACCAACTCGCAGATATCCTCACCAAAGATCTCTCTAGGCAGTTTCATCATCGATTTTTAATCAAGCTAACTGTCTCACAACTACCGTTTACCTTCGGGGAATGAAAAGGGTATCCAAGATCTTCGGGTCTCCAATCAATCAAGATCTTCAGACTTGACAACGGCAATCTCAGCCAAATAATTAGCCAACATGGTAATCTTCATCAAAGGAAAGTTTTCTCTGATTTTAGAATATCTCATTCAAATTTCAAAACACATCCATTTAGGAACCTACTGCAAATAGTTTCTTTCACATGTAATATGAGCTTGCACCCTTCTATGAATTGTAAGCATACAAAAGAATACAAATTATCCAAGAATTTGTTTTACACTTGTCTTGCATTTACCCTAGAACCAAAGCCGTCCTTCCAACCCAACGCTCCTCCGGCCAGCCATATCCTCTGACGCCGAAGTATGACTCTAAATCTTCGTCCTTGCTGTCCAAGGCTACCATTCTGCCCATAACAACGCCCATGCGCTTCTGCTCGAAACCAAAGAATAAGCCTTCTTCTCTCCCAGTCAAACGCTTCCGCAATCCTCCGATTCACCTCCTCCACCTACGGAACTTTAGCCGAACGCATACCCCCAGTGGGTCCCACTCCAGACCAATTAATCACAACTTAAATGACTCACATATGGGACAATCCTTTATTCCTTCGGTGCCACAAAAACTACAAACAACCCAATCAACTCTAATCACTACTGAAATTCATACCCGCTCTTCCTTCTGAACCAACTGCGGCTTTTGTGATGCTGATTGGGCAGGATGTCCCACCACCAGACGGTCAATTACAGGTTATGCAGTAAAGTTGGGCCAAGATTATATATCTTGGCTATCTCAATAGAGCACATAGTCTATCGCTTCTGCTGTGAAGCCGAATATAGAGCTTTAGCTGCTTCGAGAACCGAAGTTCTATGGATGTTACATCTACTCCGATTTCTACATTTTTGTCTCAAGGCACTTCCGACCATTCTCTGTGATGATATTAGCTCCATATTTTTAGCGTCCAATCTGGTCCTTCATACCCGCAGCAAGCATATCGAAGCCGGTATTCATTTTATCAGAGGAAAATTGGTCGCTGGTATGTTCAAGCTTCAACACATTTCCTCTACAGCTTAGGTTGTAGACATTTATGAAACGATTAAATCAGCCTCGGTTTGAGCCTTTTCGTTCTAAACTCAATGATGTTCCTCACCCCACTTGAGTTTGCGGAGGAGTGTAAAACCAGCTATGCATCCTTGTTCTTCTCTTATCATATCTCCTTATCCAATCCATTACCCTTCCTCCTATTTCTTCTCCTCAGTCGTTCAGATCCAATAACTATGGATCTCAAAATTGTGCACACTGTAAACATTGTCTATAAATACTATAGAATAATACTGTAAGTCTATTGAAGACTTTCTAGGAACCAAAAGAAGGGCCGCTCATAAGGCTGTGTTAGAAACTAGTCCAATATAAAAATGCAAGTAAAACGATTGTAACTAAAAAATGGGAAAGAGGTTTTTTTTTAAACTTTTGTTAGTCATTTTGAGATATACCACAGATCCAACTTTACAATTTTTCAAAGGTTTTTATTTACATAAAAATAGCATTGTGATTGAGTTTATGTATATTACATTTTATTTTATGTATGCTTCATTAATTAAAAAATGAGATTAACATGATAAGTAAAAAATAATATTAAAAACAGTATTAAAAGTAAATAAATTAGAATATAATGTTTTGACTTATTTAACAACTTAAAGAATATAAAAACTAATCAAATGATGGTTTAAAACAGTCAATAAAATAAAACATAATAAAAACAAATAGTAAAAAAGGGATTAATTTCTCTTGTCATATTGCTTTAATTATGGCCATCTCATCCTTGTCTAATTCCGCATATGTTACAAAATTTTATGCATTTTGTATTTTCCAAAAAAAAATTTTATATTGCAATTGCGCATGAATTAACGATCTGCTATAATTTTTTTTCCTAGAAGATTATTTACTTAATATGAAACTGATTATTGTTTCCTCCTTTATGAGTCGTACGACTACTGTCTCAAAATTTATGAAGATAGCTATGATCATAGTCAACATTGGATTAACCTTAAAAAAGTGCATTGGATCATAATGAAGTGGAGTGAGTATGCTTTGATCTTTAAGGAAAAAGAGAGTGTGATTCTTTAACGTAGTAAACCAACTGCTCCATAAATATAGACTCCAACTATGAAATTTGTAGAATTACAACAATGTGAGTGAAGGAGAGAGAGAAGAAAAGATGGCCCGGTTAGGAAGAAGAATAAAGTAAGATTAAGATTCATGATGTTTTGGTATATACAATGTATATCTTCTTTAATATTTATAGTCTTAACAAGAAGAATCAGACTCATAAACTAACTCTAAGTAGTCCTAATATGATTACATCATATGAATAATAATACATTATAAATCCCAATGTCCTATTACAATTGCAACTCTATAAGACTTTCTAATTACACCTCTTAGTGTCCAATTAGGACTCATAGAGCCAGGTCAACATCTACATGTCTTGACAAAGTTAAACGTGGGCTTCTACTTATGTGGGCTTGGGCCCACGTTTCTCAACACTCCCCCTCAAGCCAATGCAGAGCCAATAACCATAAGGTGAGATGAATTGAAGTTGAACCCTGGCATACATATGAAGCTTGCATCAAACTTGGGTCTTCACATAATTACTTCTCTTTACTACTTTTTGATAAAATAGAAACTTCTTCACACTATTCCCCTCACGAATAGGCTTCCCTAGACACTGACTCTTAGCAATGCAAGCTGGCCTTATCCTCAGAGGTATTTTTGGTTTCATAACAAGGTACCCTCCAATCCATCCATTTTTAGAGGCGCTCTTTGAACCTCCTTTACCATGAAGGGTACATCAATGAAACCCAATCACTACCGAATAATATGCCTTACAGACTCCCCCTTAGCCACAAGGGTAGTGTCTCAAGAGTATGTTGAGAAAAAAATAATTTCCTGCATGTCACAAATAAAAGTTGTGCATATAACGAAGTAGTTGATGAAGTAATGTGACCCAATTCATCCATCAATAGTATTGAGTTGCGTCGTCATAAGGAAAAAGAAATTGCAGTGCCACCATGACACTTACACGTAACTGATAGCCGTATGAAGAGAACTATGTAATGAGGAGGTCCTAGCAAGAGAACACAATTGCTTCTAGAACAGAGTTTTATCTTGGTGCAGAGAGCTGAACATAGATAATAGGTCACCGGGGAGGGGCAAGAGATGAGAAACGATACTAGTACTTTTGAAACAACTGAACAGAGGACTGGACAGCTTCGAAACAGCTACCTGCGAACGAGAAAAGAGATTGAAGCACAACTGTGAGAGAGGAACAAAACATAGGGTCTTCTACTTTTCCTTTGTGAGTTCGGTGTCCAAAAATCCCATGGAGTGGCAAGACGCCCAGAGATTGTGACCAAAGTCCTGTTTCGAAGTCCAGTGACAGGAAGAAGAGCAAAATTAGTTCTATTACTTTAGTATTCGGCGTCCACAGCACCCAGAAGGTGCTATAGAAACGTCCAGAGAAGATCACGCACCAAGAGAAGACCACGTACCGGAAGTAAGGCGATCAAGGAGGACACCTAAACCCAATCCATAGTATTAGGAAGGATGCATGAGTTACCAAAATAATAAGCAGTTGCACAACAGTAATATACGACAGTTATTATAAATTTGTACAATTATGATTTTAGTTATGTATTGTAATGTATTTTTAAACATCTCTCTGGTCTTGCTGCTCTGTCTTTCTTATTGCGATATTTTAGAGTCTGATTTTCATCTTAAGGGGATTATCTTTGGTGGAAACAAGTGCATGTCCAAGGAGATTCACTGTGTAGTAATGGCAGACTCTTGGCTGTAGGACTCTACACCGGTGATCCCCGAATCCGTGTTTAAGGCAATGGTTCATACCACGCCACAAATTCTTTTAAACCGCTAAGTGTTTTTTAATATTTCATATATTGATCTGCATTCATTTGTTGATGATCTGATTATTTATCTAGTTTATACATGAAGTTTAAACCGCTAAGTGTTTTTAAATATTTGATATTGATTTACGTTCATTTGTTGATGATCTGATTATTTATCTGGTTTATACGAGAAGTTTATGAACTGTTAATCATTTTTGTAAAGTTTTTGTTTCATTTATTTGATTTCTAGCACATTTCTATCTGGCCCCCAGAATGCTCAGAAGTTTTGCCATGATGCCCAGAAGTTACCATAATGCCCAGAAGTTTCGCCATGACAGTAAAATTCGGACCTTCCTACAAAAATATATCGAGCCTCCTCTCTTCTCTCCTTCTTAATTTTGCAAATCCATAGCTCTAATACCATGTGAACTTTTAGAACTATAACAATGATAGTGAAGGAGAGAGAAGAAGAAAATGGATTGGGTTAGAAGAAGAAGAAGAAACTGGATCAGGTTAGAAGAAGAAGAACAAAATAAGAATTAGATTGATATTGTGGTATATACAATTCACATACTCTCTAATATTTATAAGTTTTAACGAGAAGAATCAGACTTATAAACTAAGTACAGTCTCAATATGATTACATCATATGAAAATAATAAGAGCATTAGTCTCAATGTGTTATTACAATTACAACTTTATAAGACTTTGCAATTCCACCACTTAGTGTCCAATTAGGACTCATAGAGCCAAGTCAACATCCAGTCAACATCTAATGTCTTTACAAGGTTAAACATGGGCTTCCACTCCTGTAGGCCTGGCCCATATTTCTCAACTCCAAACAATGTTGCACCGCTACTACTAGCGTGAGCAGTTCTTTCTCATACGTGGAGTATGTTAGTCTAGACATCCACATTAAGCGCTTTTTCAAATAAGCCAGACTCTAGGAGCATCAAATTCAAGGGCAAAAGGGCGGTGAAAAATTTTGGGGTCAAATGACAAAGTTTGAGATCAACAAAAGCGCCATGCATGTCTTGAATAGCCGTTACCTATAGAGACAATTGGAGCAACCCCCATTGTTAATAGTTTTCAAAGTAGGCATGCCATTATGCTCTAGGCCCAAATAAAACGGCTGTGATATCCCACAAGCCCAAATATTCACACAAATTGAACGAGAGTAGCTTGTCGTTGTTTACTTGCTTACTTTTTGGCAGAGGCGACGTTTAAGTTATTATGCAAAATAAAATTGAAGTAATCTGTTTTCAAGGTAAGAAAACAATAAACAGATCGTTGATAAATCGTCAATAAAGCAGAGAGAGAGAGAGAGAGAGAGAGAGAGAGAGAGAGAGAGAGAGAGAGAGAGAGAGAGAGAGAGAGAGAGAGAGAGAGAGAGAGAGAGAGAGAGAGAGAGAGAGAGAGAGAGACAGACAGACAGACAGACACAGACAAAGACAAAGAGAGAGACAGACAGAGACAAGAGAAAACCGAGAGAGAGAGAGAGGATCAAATACTGTAGTCCATCCAGCAGCAGAACAGGCCAACTATTTTATTTTTCAATGACATCCCAATGTACACGGGACCGCGTATGTCTGTCTCTCTCGTTACTTCAATTCAGCACAGCAAAAGTTAGTGGGGGTGGGGACGTTTATTTACTTGCATAAGAATATGTCTGCAACTACAAAGTACTACTTGAATTTGTCTCTAGTTTGAACCAAGTTAGAAATCATTAATGTAGGGTTCAGACTCTTCAAAAGAATCTCAAGGACCCAGTGCCTATCTTGTCGGCCATAATGAGTATATATCCTCGTATTTGAATTGTAGGCGTTGGGCTTAAGCAGTCTGGAAAAGAAAAACGCCAACGGCTTCTGAAATTTTGATTCAAGCCTGCAAATCTGCTCCTGTGAATCCTGCAGAGGCAGACTTAGCCATGCTGGCGCTTGTGCAATATCACTCAAACCCAATTGTTCCTGTTTTATGGCTATTATTAGGATATATGTTTTTATGAGTTATCACTAAATACATAGCTTGTTGACCTACTTTTGGTTTTCTAATATTGAGCAACTTCGTTATGAAAAAGCATCGTTTGCCTATACTTTGATAAAGGACACCCTAATATAGGCTTGCTCTTTAGAGAAGTTTTCTTGAAAAAAGAACTCTTCCAAAAAGTGTTTGTTTAAAATTATTGGAATAATTTCTTTTATATTAATATGTACTATAATACCTTTGTTTATAACTAATATTACAAAAGTCAAAAAAACTTTAATTTTAATAAAATAATAATAATAATAATATATTTGAAAAAATTTTAATTGATGATTTGTTGTTTGGATAAACATAATGATATGAAAAATAAAATCAATACTTCCTGATTGTACTTCGAGGCTTTACATCGTGATGTGGCTGGATAGTTGGCGGTTTAGGTTAGAGAAAATCTAGGATTCAGAGAAAATATTTTATTAGAAAAATAAGATCTTACAAATTTTATCTCCAAATTTATCTCTTAAAGTGCAACGTAGAGGCCACCTGAGGATGTAAAGTGTTGGAAGTATAAAAGGCAGAATACTTATATCACCGCTCTAATAATGTATAGCAATTTTAAAAAAGAAAATCAGCAATGAAAAAAGTTGTAATGATTTAAAAGTTGAAAAAGACTTAAATCATTACTTTAATAAAGGATTACACCATTAATATACTGAGATCGAAAGTTATTGTACAGGACGAGAGAAGTTGAATGCATTTGAACGATGGAAAATAAATGGGGACATATACATACCTAAGGATGTCCAAATATGTCTTTTTTCTCCTCTATGGAAGAGCCTTATTATGGCTCTTTTCCTAACCGGCAATTTCCTGTCTTCCAAAGCTGAACTTAATCTAAATTTGACACATTGTTTTTGTTAAGCTGTTTTTCTTTACCCACATAATAGCATAGCCAAAAACACCCTAAAGCTCTTTTTGGATGAAAATGCCATTCTTTGGACAACAAACGTATATGGATTCACTTCCTTTAGATAAATCTCTCTCTGAAAAAATGATATTTAAGTCTTTAAAAAGAGCTTCAAAACAAAACTTCTCTTAGGAGGATTAATTCTTTCAAAAAGTTATCCCAAAGAATACTTCACTAAAGAGTCTAGGCAAATGGTACATAATTAAAACGATTTCAGGCTGAGAGGTACTCTAACCAATTTTAATAGGTGTACGTCACACCATTGTATTCACTCCCATTGTGCTATGATGGATAAGAGTAGAGGAACCCTCCTCCCTATCACTTTTCTCTTCAAGTATAAAGACTTTTAGTCTAACTCTGTTGAACTAATTTACTCAAGACAATTTATTTCCTCGTTAAGGACAGTTTTGGGTCTTATGACACCATTAATAACTTATATAATGCATTAGGTACTCTTTGGGCAGGTTAAGGGAAACGACCCAATTAAGCTAGCTAGCTCCGTCTGTCCGATATCGTTAATTTTGTTTGCTAGTGCTTTTGTTTGATTATCCTAATCTATTCCAATCTTTTCTTCCTCTATAGTTACTTCACATTGCTTAAAACTAACTCCAAACAATATTCCTTAAATTAAGAAGACCGATATTATTATGTACCCCAGGTGTTTATAATGAATGTGTCTGCAGTCCAACGAGCATAATCAAATAAGTTCTTTTTACAAGTCATTGCAGTTAATATATATTGCGTCAACATTCTTCCATTAATAGTGGAGTCACGAGATCTAAGGGGCAACGGTGAGCAGCCCTGACATTTGTTCCTCCAAGTATTATACACTTTTCATCTTTTCACTTTTAAAATTTCGCCGTACTCTATATAGGAGAAAGTTATATGTAGAGCCTAGTTCCCCTGAATATGATGAGACTAAAATGTTTAGCTGAAGATAGTAACTAATCCCCTTTAAATAAATACTAATCCCCTTTAAATAAATAAATGTTTTAGTTATTTTAGTTAGATAAACTTATCCCTTTATAAGGGAGATCTAGGCAGATCTCTACCTTTAATTCCCCTACAAAATATTTTGAAAATCGAAATGTTTCAAACATATGTTTAACTATATTGAAGTTTACCAATATTATATATCTTTAAGACCTAACAAATTAAGATATTAACTTAAAGGTATTACTGTATTTATCTATTTATCATATAAAATAAATTGTTAGAGATTACTCTCACGTACAAATGCGAATAATATTATTCCAAACTTATTAATGAAAAAAATCTTTTTAATTTAAGCTAGTCATTTTGGGAATTGAAATATTGTTCTTGTGGGAAAGGAAAAAATTAATCTGACACTTATAAAGGCATGGCCGTAACCTCCGAAGAATTGAAGTAAAAAATCTATTGGTGGAAATAGCAAGCATGGTTTTAAGTCTGATCACTTCCAAAACAAGTGCGCTCCCTCTCGTACGCTTGAAACAAGTATTAATGTCATGGATGAATGTGAGAGAAATGCATGTGTCTTTGTGCTCTTCCAACCACGCGTCTCGTAATCTGTATTGTACGTGTATAGCGTCGTCTAACTTATATATATGCTCTTGTTCGTTTCGATCCAGCAGATTCACTTGGATATCATCAAATAATGGCTAGCTCATAATGACTTCATTAATTGTGCATATATATTACACAAGAAGCCTTCTAAGCTACTTTGTAATCACAAGGCATGCAGTGGCTTCTCAGCAATCAATGATTCAATGTTCATCAGTGGCTCGATTGGAAAGTCGTGTATATATTAAGCTCTGATGCTCATGATTTTTGCCACAATTCCAGCTGTGTTCCTAATCTTCAACAAAGACGATTAATTAAGTGCACAAGCAGGAATATTTAATCGACAGAAAAAAAAATAGGGGACCAATTCAATAGAGACAAATATTAACCAATAAAGAGGTTGGCTCCCCAATTCCTTTCTTCCTCCTACACACACAGCTGCTCAATTACATCTTCCTTGGTCGCGGAAGCCAAAAGCTTCCGCGAAAACGAAACGCGTCCCCACCTCATTTATGAAAACCGAACCAACTTATCTTGCGAGCGCCTCTTGCTCCATCACTCTTCTTTTCTCTCTGATCACATGATATTTCGGTCCATTTTTAATGCAAATGAAGAACTGGCAAGACCATGCAAGTTATCTTGTAATGAGAGAAAAGTGGGCATGCAATATTGAAGGAGAGGGTCAGAAGCCTGCAGGGAGCGTTAGGCATGACGTTGCCATCAGTTATAAACTGGCCTGCACTAGTTAAATTAGGAGTTTCCAAAGCTCCGAAGTGGCTTTCATATTCTACTTCAAGTGGAGGCACGTTCACGCACCCCAACGGCCTTATTCTTGTAGCGCTTAAAAAGGTGAAGTAGAAAGCTGCAACGAGTAATTAAAGAAGACTTCAACAGAGGAAAAGAAAAGAGAACCCAATTTAGGTATCCAAAATGGAGTTGGGGTCATGGGGAATACTGTTATCTACGCCAAGGATTCTCCATATATATCTTACCCAACAAAATGGAAAAAAATGGCAACTTTTCAGAAACTGACAGATGACAAACAAAGATGAGGTGAGATGGTTATTTTGGCTATCTGATCATTATGGTGGGCATCTCATGTTGTTCTCTTTCTCACTATTAATGCGAATAAAATTCTAGCTGTCAGTCGTAGCAATTGAGTGAAAGAATATCTAAAAACTGTAAAGCATGTTAATAAGGCAACAATCAAAAATCTACATCATCCTACACAAAATAACAGCTTGAGATTTGAGAGAAAGACCAATTGCAACAACAATATGAAAATTGATATCATTACTGCCATATTTTACTATGAAGCTTTACATCCTGATGTTGTTGTCCTCACGGCAGCCTAGTTGGCAAGGCCAAATAAGGTATAGGGTTTAGGGTTACCCATAAGAAGTTAAAAGGTTTTCATAGGTTAATGGCGCAATTGATACACTTAACCCCTAGAATATAATTGTACGTGAGTCAATATCTTATAAAATTAAGTGGCTCTCACATGCATGCAAAATAAAATATTAGTTACTTAAAATTCATAATTCAATAGTTGTTTTCTTTGATTGCCATTATTTGTGCTACAGAAACGTTCTTATAACCAAATATCTTATTTACATGCTAAAAATTACTTAATATTTAGTAAAGGTTGGAAAACAACAATGACCAAGGACCCAATTTATAAGGCTTTAAAGGTGTGGAAGTCAAATATGTTCTATTTGTGTAGGAAAGTAACATACCCTTGCAAATGAAGTGTGTAGATTTTCAATGCAATAGATTACTAAAAAATAATTTTTTACTATCTTTTATGAAGGACTATGCAAATTAACATAAATATTCCTCCCGAGTAGCTAGGCTTCCAATGTGATCTTTGCTTTCAAATCTCTCTCTAGCTAGAAACATCATACTGATATATCTTTTTGTAAAATATTAAGTAGACTTATATATTAATATAAAATTTTTTATGCATTTAAAATGTCATTAGTGATAGTGTAAAATATCCCAAAGTCTAAACTTATATGTTGCCTCAAGTGCATACCTTATTGCATAAATTTAATTTGATGCTTCCTATTGACATCTCTTATCTAAAAAATCAAATTTGCCAAAAAGTTTCATGTTGAAATTGATTCAATTTAAAAAAATGTATAACCTAGAAATATATAAGGATAAAGGATCTAACTCTAAAGATAAAAGTTATCTTTGGACATGGAAAAACAAAAGAAAAGAAAATACTAATCTTTTTTTTTCGTTTTTCTTTTGTTTTCTTCTTTGAGTACTGTTCCAACTTTTTTTTCCTTTCTTTTTTCCCCCTTCTCAATGCTTCCTTCTCTGATACCATATTTTATTTAAGAGAAGAAAAGGGGAGAGTTTCGGGTTTTCTAATATCCCCTCTCACATTTTTACGATGTTGGTGATGACAAAATTATATTTATATCCTTTATTTTCCTTAATTCGTTGGAAACTACCTCTTTCATGAATTAGATTTACACAAAAAATATAAATCATAGTTAACTCAATTAAATCATCATCAAAAAATTATATCTCTTTCCCTATTTTCCTACTTAACTCTTCTAAGCATGCCATTAAATACATCTTTTTTCTTTATGTTGATATATATGATGACCTTGTGGTTCATTAGTGATTACCTTGTTCTAAATACAATTAATAGGAATTTTTCCTATGTTAAAGTTATATTATTTTAATAATTTTGTTAGCTCAAACAAATTTTTTCCTTAATTGTCAGAAACATATGTGAGAAACATGGTGAAACATATTCAAAAATTTAACTTTGACCAAAAACGATTGGAATCTTTATGGAGCCAATATATATTTCCCAAAATCTGTATGTCTTTACATTGAAAAACACCATTCTTATAAATTTTATGATCCAATACTTCTCATCTAGAAGTAAAAATTTGAGCCAACAAAGGTATTTTTTAATTATTATAAATCTGTCTTTTTTATTTTTCAAATTAGTTCTTTTCTAAATAAAGAATTATTTTTTACACTTTAAGATAAACAATAAAAATATACAAACCTAATCAGCATCCTATCTCTAATACTAGCTAGTGGTCATAGAATCAAGGACTATGAATGATCTATCACTTTTTTCTAGTATAACATAATGGTTTCACTGCCATCCCAGATTACGAAGAGCTCTTGTAGCTACTCCTCTGTTGTAACTTCTCCTGGGGTGTATACTTGTTGGGAAACAGAAAGCTGCTCTCGTAGCAAATAATATAATTTGTGGAATTTTATTCAGACCAATCTTTGCATGTATTTGTTTTTTTTTTTTGTGATATCTCTCAGTTAATTCATCTTGAATTTATGGTATCTCTCTGTCACAATTCTTTCCATGTTTGGCTTGTTTTATGGAAAATAAGATTTCATAATAGATGATCAATATTATCAAAGCCATAAATATCTAACACTACTATAGGTGAAAGTTGGGTAATTAAGTGTTCCCTGAGGGTGATGATCAACCAAGAAATACATCTTCCAAGGAGAGAGTTCTATAAAAATTAATTTGTGCAGGGCCATAAATGGAACCGTTGAAGGCAATCCAAACAACGGATGAACAGTGCAAGACATGTTGATAAAGTTGGGTTCATGGTCGTCTCCCAAAATAACTAATGTAAGTGACCTTTTTTCTAACACTCTTCGGGACATGTAGATATCTCCTTTAATTTGTCAGATCCTACACGTCGGTAATCAATCTCTGATGTCGTATGAAGTTGAGTCTAAGCCTAATCTCTGATATCCACCCTTAATTGGTAGTGACCGAAAGATTCAAAATTAAAAATGACTACAGGCTCTTTTATAACAAGAAAGAGTTGACCAACTATGCAGAACTATGACAAGATATGAGAATAGTGTGGCCGAAAAATAATATATTCTAGTAAATATTTATATTTTGTACAATGTTATCATACCTGACCCCAAACACTGAGAAAAGTGTTTAAGTTGGTTCAAAACAGTTTAACTCTTGCGAGCTAAACTGCACTGAGATCAGCATGACGTCAAACTAAGGATAAAAAAGAAATGCGGGGGGTCAAAAATCCATATTACCAACTACAATAATTCATGATTCATCGAAAACCTGAGGCAGATCGATGGAGTTGGTCCGGGTTAAATACCACATTCAAATATTGGACTCAAGCCTGACAATATGGAAGAAATTAACCCCAATTAAAGAAGGGGTGAATCTTGTCTTCGATTTAACCCAATGATAAAACTCGCCTACAACCTAGTCGAGTTGCCTCAAACCTAGTCGAGTTGATCTGACTCAACCGAGTTGCCTCGAGCTCCGACCAGGCCGAATCGCCTTCCATGGTTCGACCGTTTTACTGTAAGCTCACCCGGCGGAGGCCGCAAGGTTTTCAAAATGTGCCGGTTTTCATAATTTGGTTCTTTTGCCTTTGTTTTTCTTTTTGGAGTTTTTCAATCAGTATCCAAAGAAAGCCGACCGTTCCTCGACTTCTGTGTCACCCTTTATTATTTCACCGATTTGGAGATTTAAGCAGAGAGTCCTCTCTGCATCTTCTGCTCCCTCTCTCCGCCTTATCATGCTCTTTGTCAAAAGCGGTGGAGGGCCTCCGGCCATTAAAAACCCTGTGTCCGCCCTCGTTGTGAACTGATGACTTTGATAACTTTTTCTTCATCGTAGATTGGAGAATCGGCCGGGGTTAAGGTAAAGGAGAAGACTTTGGGGGATTTTTTTTTTTGTACTGGGTATCCGCCATGGTTGCAGGTAAGGTGAAAGCTGCAATGGGTTTCCAAAAAGCGCCGGCCTCCCCTAAAGCAGAGACGCCGAAGAATCCTCACCCCTGCTCGGGCAGCGCCCAGAAGGCTCCGCCAAAGACCGTCATTTCTCGTTCGTTCGGCGTTTACTTTCCTCGCTGCTCATCGCAAGTTCAGCCTCGGCCTCCGGACGTCATCGAGCTGATTCGCCTCGTCGAGGAGCTGCAGGAGAGGGAGTCGCGTCTCCGGACGGAGCTTCTCCAGCATAAAATTTACAGAGAATCTGTGTCCATCGTTCCACTCTTGGAAAAGGAAATTTCGTCCAAGCATGCGGAGGTTGAAGCTTTGTTGCGAAAGATGGATTTGATAGAGGCCGAGAACGAGAGTCTGAGGCTGGAGGTGGAAACTCTCAAAGAGAAAACGGCAATGCAGGCGAGGAAAGGAGATGTGGATGCGGAGAACGAGAGGCTAAGGCAAGAGATTCAGACTCTCAAGCTGCGGACGGTAACGAAAGATAACGAAACTGGTAAGAAGATGAATGAAATGGAGAATGTGATTGAGGAGCTCAAGAGAGCAGTAGATGAGGCAAACAGAGCAGTTTCGCGAGGCCAATCTGGGCAATGTAACAGAAGCTCCCAGTCCCAGACGTTTCAGGGGTCGGCGGACGTTTCTGTTCAATCTAACCCAGTTAAGGATTCGAAAGAATCTCCCAAACAACTGGAGATTACGAACCAGGAGAGCCTGAATCAGTGCGTGACGATTCCGGAAAGTACTGAAAATGAAAATAAAAAACAGAGTTCTACAAATCTTCCCCAATTAGCCGATACAGAGGAGGAGCGGAATCATGATCAGGTATCCGACAATGCAGAAGTCTCGAAAGGGTCAGTTGTGTTCATGGAAAGAAGAGCTCGGGGGCCGCGAGTTCCAAACCCCCCTCCGAAGCCCTCATCGGCGCCGTCGTCTTTAACGTCTTCCCCTGAATCGAACCTGATTACCAAGAGCAGCAGGATCTATACTGCGAATCCCACGACGACGAAACTACCAGCGCTGCCGTCATTTCCACCGCCGCCTCCGCCTCCACCTTCGGGTTTATCAGGTAAAGGGATGCCGCCGCCGCCACCGCCGCCTCCTCCGGCGAGGGCAACGCATTCGTCTTCGGCGACGAAGGTGCGGAGAGTGCCGGAAGTGGTGGAGTTCTACCATTCGCTGATGAGGAGGGATTCGAAAAGGGATTCCTCCGGCAGTGTTGCCGACGTTCTTCCGTCGGCGGCGAGTACCCGGAACATGATCGGCGAAATCGAAAACCGCTCCTCTCATCTGATTGCCGTAAGTTGATTGCATCAGATTTACGAAATTTGCCACTGGATCACGCTAAAGCCTTTGTTTTGTGTAGTGTTTACTTACTCTCTGTGTCAGTACAACGGCTATATTTATTTCGAGATGACTAGGACCATTAAGAGTACCAGCGCCAGCAGCTGCCATTGATGGGGCTCTTATAGCCGTTGTGGCCTTCGTGTTGCTCTTATCAGTCTTCCTGGCAACAGTTTTCACTTTTCAGAGATCGCTTTCGATCCCCATTGGAGAGTAACAGCCCTTTAATCTTCCTCATTGGGGGCTTAAAAGCCCTTAATACTTACCGCCCTCTTGATTCTTCCCATACGAGCAAACTTGATCTTGTTTACTCTTCATTTGCAGCTGGTCTCGGAATTTAGTGCCGAATTTGTCGTCCTTTGGCGGCTATTAATTCTTGAACTTCAAATAGCTTTTGGTTTCCTATATTGAATGAATATGATTAAAGGGACAGTTCCAGTTCCGCCTCCTTAGGTGTTGTTTAAAAACCTCATCCGATCCCCCCTTTCCTTTGATGACCATCTGGTCTCAGGAGTGTTGTGTTGGGTTGGTATGTTGAGTTTCTCTGCTAACCCAAAGTACCCAATTCATTGAATTCCCTATATCTATGGCGGGTGAAAATTAGATTGGAAGGATCTGGGTCTCCTGAAAGGTAAATGGCAGGAATCTACTGAAGGAGGCTACAGAGATCTGGGTCGGTAATGGTTCAGTCGGATTTTAAATTTTGTATCAAATATCGAAGTTTTTTCTTTTTTAATTGTGTCTGATCTGGGCATTATCTACGTATGGGTGCCCTGTTCGCTTTTGAGTTCCAGAAACTGCGTCTAAAACGGTTGTTAGCGATTCCTGATTCCAGAGAGCTGCTTTTTGTCCAAAGTCGTCAAACAGAAAAGTGTGGCCAGGGGTAGGTCTTCATCAACAGTGTTTCTGACCGCCTTCCTTTTTTGTACAGATCAAAACGGACGTGGAAACTCAGGGCGAATTTATTCGTTTCTTGATAAAGGAGGTGCAGGGCGCTGCGTTCACGGTTATTGAAGATCTGGTGGCCTTTGTCAAGTGGCTTGACGATGAGCTCTCCT